>QAOC01048634.1:75834-151336 GCA_003255005.1 Begonia fuchsioides | reverse complement strand
GATTAACTTAATTAATCATGATTAGTAAACCTTAATTACCTCTTAATCATTCACTAATTACACCTTAATCATGATTAGGTACTAATCTAATGGTGACATGTGGCACTTTCTTATTGCTTCACGAATTTAATATATAAAATCATAATTTACATTTAATAATATTCTATAATAAATATTTATTCAAATTATATCTTTGATTAAGAAGGAAATGTAAGGTGGAGGTGTCATATCCTTTAACTATGGTTAGCTTTACTAATTAATTTAGATTAGTAATAACTTAAGTTTCAAGGCTATTAATACATAAACATATATATTAAGATGTTAGAGTATTGTTTCTTCAAAAAGTTTGGGTATTACAATTGAAATTTACGAAATCAACAAAAAGAAGGGAATAGTTTTCGTGTTTGTGGAATCACACTTTTTTTCCTATTTTTCTTCCATTACATAAGAACAAACATAACAACTGCATCCTATTCTTCAGCCAATCTTTAAGTAACAACTAGTCTCCACTACACTCACTCACAATGCATTTTCCACGTACCAGAGAAATAGAAGAAATAAACTATCACACTAACGCATGAATAAAATAACTAACAACATCACATTAACTAGGTTAACTCCTATCAATCTCCGCCTTAATCTAGTTAATCAAACAATTTTTGTAACTCTGATTATCTTACTTAGTTCTTCAAATCTTGCACGGTTAAGAGGCTTCGTGAGAATATCCGCCAGTTGCCTTTCGGTGTTCACGTACATAACGTCAATGTCACCATGTTGCACACAATGACGAATAAAGTGATATTTCATATCTATGTGCTTACTTCGATCATGGTGCACTGGATTTCTGGTGAGAGCAATTGCGGATTTGTTATCGACATGTAACACTGCCTGTTTGGTTTCTTCTCTTCCTAATTTGCTCATTAATCTCTTGATCCATATTCCTTGACATGCACCAGTTGTCGCGGCGACATACTCAGCTTCGCATGAGGATAATGCGACAGTTTTCTGCTTCTGTGAGGTCCAAGTAATCGGGCTTGAACCTAGAAAGTAAATTACTCTGATTGTGCTCTTTCTATCGTCGACATCACTTGCTAGGTCACTATCGTAGTAACCTATTAGTACATCACGGTTTCCATCCTGCTTAACGTACCTGCAGCCATAGTTTGTTCTTCCTTTAACAAATCGAAGGATTTGTTTTACTGCTGCCATGTGGTTCGTAGTTGGAGCTTCCATGTATCGACTTACAATTCCGACCACATATGCAAGATTCGGTCGTGTATTAACAAGGTATCTCAAGCTTCCGACTATGCTCCGATAATTTGTAGCATCAACCAGAGGGTTGCTATCATACTTGCTTAGTTTTGTCCTTGTGTCCATCAGAATGTTGCACGGCTTACACTCGGCCATCCCAACCTTCTCGAGTATTTTTTTTGCAGCATATGCACGTTGATTAATCTTGATACCATACTTGTCTTGAAGTACTTCAATGCCCAAATAGTAACTCAACGGTCAAAGATCACTCATTTCAAAAAATTTCTTCATTTCCTCTTTCAATTGTAGCACCAACTCATGGTTTGACCCCATGATTATCAAATCATCTACGTAAACTCCTATAATTTGAATGTCAGATTTAATACCTTTGGTGTAAATAACATGCTCCACAAGACACTTTGTATATCCCATCTCCAGCAAACATCTATCCAATTCGGAATTCCATGCACGTGGGGCTTGTCTCAAGCCATAAAGTGTCTTTCTTAATCGTAACACCTTGTCAGTGTGTTCACTATCAACAAAGCCAATCGGTTGACATACATATACTTCATCATCACGATTACCATTCAGAAAAGAAGATTTAACGTCCATATTGATGCACTAACCAACAATTTTCACCAACTAAAGCAAGAAGAATTCTAACCATTTCAATACGTGCTACTCGTGCAAACACTTCTTCAAAGTCAGTCTCCTGTCTCTGAATGTAGCCTTTTGCAACAAGCTTTGCTTTGTGCTTCACCACTTCATCGAGTGAGTTTTTCTTTAATTTGAAAACCCATTTTAGGTAAATCGATTTGTGTCCTCTCGGCAGATCCACAAGCTTCCAAGTTTGGTTTTTTCGAATTGAAGCAATCTCCTCTATCATTGCTTGCTTCCACTGCTCATTCATCGAAGCTTCACCATAGTTGGCTAGTTCTTCAGCCGACAAGAACAGTAGCCCAACTTCTAGCTCAAGCTCACGTGTCTCATCATAGATATCCTGCATCGTGAGTTGACGTCTTGGTCCGACCATCGTTGGATCGTCGCTGGTTGCGACGTTAATTGGTTCGCTGATGGCATCCCGAGCTTCTGTCGGGTTGTTGCCGGTAACTTTGCATCTGAATGTCTGTTTCTCACGCTTGTAGCGCTTTAGCGAAGCACGAGATCCGTGTCGTTGAATCTGTGAGTTGACTTGATTTGTGCCTTGGGCATCCAGAATCTCCCGATCTGAGCACGAGAGATCGCCAGAGTCGCCAGAGCATGTGTGGAGAGGTGCTTCTTCCACACGTTGGTTATTGCTAAAGTGTACAGTGAGTGTGTTGTCACTGTTTTGTCCTTTTTCAATTGATCTATAATTGTTTCTCTTTCCTACTGATATCACATCCCAATTCCACCTTTTTTCTTCTTCAAACAGCATATCCCTACTCACCTTGATCTCATTTGTTTTTTGGTCCAATAACCAGTAGGCTTTTGAGCCTGATTTGTAACCTAGCATAACCCTTTTTGTATCTCTTTCATCCAATTTCTTCAGATAAGGCTTTATTGCTTTTACATAAACTCTGCCGCCAAAAACTCGTAAATGTTGCACATGTGGCTTCCTTCCCATCCAGACTTGGTAGGGTGTTCCGCCTATGATGCTTTTTATAGGAGATCAGTTTATTATATAAACGGTCGTGTGTGCAGCTTCTCCCCAGAATCTCTTTGGAACGTTCTTGCTTCTAAGCAAACTTCTGATCATCTCAACGATAGTCTGGTTTTGCCTCTTTACAACTCTGTTTTGTTGATGTGAATATGGGGCTGTGAGTTGTCGTTTGATTGCATGAGATTCACAGTATTGATTGAACCGAATCAACGTGAATTCCCCTCCTCGGTATGTTCAGAGAATCATCATTTTTAACCCCGCTTCTAGTTCAGCCTGTTGCTTTAGCTTATGGAATGCTCCAAATGTCTCGTCCTTGGTCTGCAACATTTGTATCCACATGTAACGATTGTGATCATCTACCAACAGCAAGAAGAAGCTATTACCTCCTGCGGTCGGTGGTGATATTGGTCCACATAAGTCTACATGAACCAACTAAAGTGGTCTCTCGGCACGATATTCAACAGCTTTCGGAAATGGTATTCGGTGTTGCTTGCTAATTGTGCAGCAATCGCAAAGTTGGTTCACGTGCTCCAGTTTTGGGATTCTTGTCGCCATGTCTTCATTTGATAATTTCTTCAAGGCATGAAAATTTAAATGGCAAAATCTTGCATGCCATGACCATGTATCATCTGCCAGCCGAGACATAAGACAAACAGGCTGTGCATAATTCATCTTCATCGTATATAGGCGGATAACCATGTATCATCTGCCAGCCGAGACATAAGACAAACAGGCTGTGCATAATTCATCTTCATCGTATATAGGCGGTTTTGTGAGTGTTGTACCATTGCAATCAACCTTCTCGGTGAATCATAGATGCTCAAGACACCATCCTTAATCACCATCTCTCCTCCATGCTCATCTAGCTGCCCAAGACTGATGATGTTACTCTTCAGTTTAGGTAGATAATACACATCAGTGATGGATAAGTGTTCGCCACTTTTGCATTGGAACATAATCGTACCTCGTTCACTTATGTTGATCACAGATCCATCTCCAAACTTCAGACTTCCTTTAACTGTATTGTCAATTCAGCAAATGCCAAGAGATCTTCTGTCATGTGGTTGCTAACTCCTGTGTCATAGTACCATATGGAACTACTCGGTTCGGTCTTATTGTGAGTTGTCTTTGTATTCAACAACATTTGATCTTTGCTCACTGCTTCTGTATGAATCTGATCGTCAATCTTCGCTATGAGTAGTGCTGGTTCATTTTCAGCTTGATCAATGAGGTGAACTTTCTCATCCTTTTTTATTGATTTGCAATCGGAAGCAAAGTGTCCATGCATGTTACATGCATAACACCTTACTTTCTTGATATCAAATTTTTATTGTCGTGATTTATCTTCATCAAAACACGTCTGTTACCTCGTCTATGTCCGCGTCCAGGACCATTACCTCAGCTTCGTCCAGGACCATTACCTCAGCCTCGTCCATGACCACGTCCTCGAGGTGCTCCATGGTTCTGGTTGCATCTCCAGAATTGACTGACTTGTCTCGAGCCTTCCACTCAGCTCGAGTAAGAAGAACATGCTCTTCTTCTTTTACATCTCGAATCTCCAGTCTGTCCTCTTGAGCTTTAACGATCCGATCACCTCCTTCATTGTCTTTATATTTAGATTTCCAAATTCCTCAATGGTCGAGGCGATTTGGATGAATTTTGGTGAGACCGAACGTAGAAATTTCTTTACTACGTACGTTTCATCAACACGCTCTCCGAGTTCTCGCAATTTGTCGACGATAGTTGCCACATGCCCAGCAAAATCGTCTGCCGAATCTTTATCTTCCATTTGAAGACCTTCTAATTCCCATAAAAGAGTTTGAGCTTGTACTTCCTTTACACGAGCCGCACCGAGATGCATGGTTCTCACGTAGTCCATGCTTCTTTTGCCGATTTCTTCGACACGAGTTGCAACAACATCTCTTCGCTGATCCCTAGGTAAATGGCTGCCAACGCCATTTTATCTTTCTGTTGATTTACTAATTCTTCTGATTCCACAGCTTCCCACACACCCTGTGCCTCCATATACACCTCCATCTTGATGGTTAATGTCGAGTAATTACTCTTTGTGAGTAATGGGTACTGCAGTGAAACACTCTCTTCAAGCGACAGAGTCATTGATGTCGTCGTACCTTCAGTTACGTCACCACCGCCACCTCTTGCCGTGCTGGACGAAGAGTCGTCTCGAGGCATATTTTTGGCATGTATCAACCGAAGCTCTGATTCCAAATGAAAGTTTTTGAAGACTATTGAAATTTACGAAATCAACAAAAAGAAGGGAAGAAGAGAATAGTTTTCGTGTTTGTGCAATCGCACATTTTTCCTATTTTTCTTCCATTAAATAAGAACAAACATAACAACTGCATTCTATTCTTCAGCCAATCTTTAAGTAACAACTAGTCTCCACTACACCCACTCACAATGCATTTTCCACGTACCAGAGAAATAGAAGAAGTAAACTATCACACTAATGCATGAATAAAATAACTAACAACATCACATTAACTAGGTTAACTCCTATCATGGTAGACCATGTTGGCACCAGCACTACTCCCCATCAGAAAAAAACGTGAGAAATCAGTGTTCTTGGCCAACCAAGGATCACAGCCGTTGGTACTTAGCGCTTGATCGCGTAGCCACTGGAACGCCTCAACGGCTTCGTCATAGGCGGCCGGGAGACGGTGCTCTGGTGAGAGGCGGTAGTCGAAGGAGATGATCATGACGTTGAGATGAGAGGCCATTTTAGAACAGGAATAGTGAAAAGGAGCGGAATCGGCGCTGAAGAAGACGAAACCTCCACCGTGAAAGTAGAGAATGACAGGGATCTTTTGCGTCAGAGTAGGGTGTGGTCGGAAGAGATGGACAGAGGTCTTGTTAGCTGCGTTGAGAGGAAAGTCTTTGCATATCGCCGTCTCTGACGCCAGGGAAAGATCGCCGAACTCGTCGGAGGTATCTTGGCAACTGGGTTGAGGCGAGTGAGGGTGTCGTCGAGGTTAAGCTTGATTTTGAGAAACTCACAGGGATCCATTGACGACGAAGGAGAAATGAATCATAGTTGTAAAAACTTTATTACAAAAATTAAATATCTAAAATTATAATTAATCTTATTAATAATATTTTCTTACCCGAACGAGTGCACAAACTTTCCATGCACGTCAGTGTCATCATGTTATACATGCATGAGTCAATGATTTCACGTGTCTTAACAAAAAAGAATTAATAAAGAGAATTTGGAGAAATGAAGATAGAAAGTTAGAATAAAAGAAGAAAAAATAAATTATTAAATACGTTCAAATTTTTAATCCTTAGTCAATGGCGGAGAAAAAATTGAGTGCAATAAAGTTTAATAAAGGGTTTGCTATTCATTAATCACTATAAAAACATGACGTTTCACTCTAAAACCTTCTTTATATGTGTATGAATAAACATAATCATATATTTATATTGATTTTGCATCAAACATTTGGCCTCTGGTTAAGTGGCCGAGCTCGAATGACCTTGGAGTGGACCATAGCTCGAATGGCTTTGGACCTTAGGTCGGTCTTCTGGATTCGTACCGCATCACCATGGTCCATGACCATCAAGCTTCGGTGCCAAAGCATGAGCCGGAAAAAAAAAAGAAAAACCAACAGAAAGGCAGAGGGATCTGGCAAAAAAAATGGTATAATCTCCAGCAAAAGTACGAGTTACAATGTTAGGTTTATCCAATACATAATCTTCTTTTGATATCATATTTCCTGTTAGAAATTCCCCATTGTCTATTTTGTAGCTTTCTACGGACAATAATATGCTAAAAGCATCAAATTTGTTAATTTATCTCGCAAAAGATTGTTAGATATAAACTTCTTGAGACATAGATGGAAGATGTAGCTTTATCTTATCGAACTACATTATGGTCTTGGAGAACTTGCATCCATGATTATATAGCTTCATCTTATCCACAAATATAATAAACAAATTATCACAATCAATTCAATTTCACGGTAAAAAATAAATAACTCCGCTCTGGTACTAATTGTAAGACCGATTTTAAACATAAGAGGGAGATGATTCAGATTTACTAGTTTTTCGTGATTATATCAAGTTAATACCCTAAGTGATTATTGCGATAAATTAAAAAAGTAAGGAAAAAATAAATATAACCAATTTAGTAATGTGGTTCGGCTCAACCTTTGCCTATGTTCGCGCTCTAAGACTGCAACTTGAACATTTCTTTATTTTTCAACTGAGAAAACGTGATTGACTTCCCGGTGTCAATCAATCCTTACAATGACTCTTATTTTTTAATGACGTCAACCTTATTTTTTCTGACTCTTATTTTCAAATGGCATCACTCTTACTTCGTTTGACTCTTGTTCGGAAAGACGTCACCCTTATTTTGCTTGACTCTTCTTTTTGAAGGTCGTCACCCTTACTTCACGATTTTTCGCTAGAAAAATAAATCACTCGATAACTAAATTACTGCTTTATAATTTGCACAATCTCACACTTTGAACATAAAACTCAAGTAATAGAACACCAAGTTCAAGTAGAAAATTTGACAGCGCTTCTACGTCTTTTTTCTCGGGCCAAATCCATGTTTCTTTGTGCTTTCTTCTTTCGATTAGGTTTTCGGTCAAACTTTTGAGTCGATCATTTTGACTAGTTGTTAGAGAGAAATTTTGTCTATTGGTATTTTGGTCGACCATTTATGCTTTTAGTCCACATATTTGTGGTTTTGGTCGACTCTTACGTGATTTCAGTCGATCATTCTAGTGACTTGACATTTCAGGACATTTAGTGTTGACCATTTTACTTTGTGACTACAATGATTACAAAAAGGTTGGAGTTGTTACTTAAAATCAGATCTACACACATTCATTCTTCAACAACTTCTTTTTGGAATTGAAGAATTCAAGGTTTCATACTTTTGAGAGTGAGTTGGAGTTCTTCACCTTCCTTTTCTTTACATCTCTTTCTATTGGAGTTAAGATAATATCATTACTTTTCTCTCAATTTTTGATGTTCATCTTTTCTTCCTTTATATCTCTTTCAATTAGAGTTAAGATAAGACCATTACTTTTCTCTCAATTTCCATAGTTCATCTTTTCTATCGTCTTCGAAGCCACATTTTTACAATTTATTAGTTTTATTCTACTGCGTTCAAACATTTTTACATCATTAATGCACGTAGAGTTTTCGAGAGTTTATTAATTTTTAAGGAGAATATTTTATATTTTTCAAAATTTTAGTATGTAGATTTTAACACGCTACCGACACAACCTGACTTGTTTGGTAACGGGTGAGTAACATGTTGGTTACCTCTTCTAACCAATAACTCGAACCATGCCCACACCTAACATGCACGAGAGAACATTGTGCTAGTGTATAGTTTGCTTTCTCACTCTCGGTTTTAACATATTCAACAAATATTGAAATTGTTTAAGTGTTAGAATCAAAAAGTAANTAAACTTCTTGAGACATAGATGGAAGATGTAGCTTTATCTTATCGAACTACATTATGGTCTTGGAGAACTTGCATCCATGATTATATAGCTTCATCTTATCCACAAATATAATAAACAAATTATCACAATCAATTCAATTTCACGGTAAAAAATAAATAACTCCGCTCTGGTACTAATTGTAAGATCTATTTTAAACATAAGAGGGAGATGATTCAGATTTACTAGTTTTTCGTGATTATATCAAGTTAATTCCCTAAGGGATTATTGCGATAAATTAAAAAAGTAAGGAAAAAATAAATATAACTGATTTAGTATTGCGGTTCGGCTCAACCTTTGTCTATGTTCGCGCTCTAAGACTGCAACTTGAACATTTTTTTATTTTTCAACTAAGAAAACGTGATTGACTTCTGGGTGTCAATCAATCCTTAAAATGACTTTTTATTTTTGAATGACATCAACCTTATTTTTCCTGACTCTTATTTTCAAATGGCGTCACTCTTACTTCGTTTGACTCTTGTTCTGAAATACGTCACCCGTATTTCGCTTGACTCTTCTTTTTGAAGGTCGCACCCTTCACGATTCTTCGCTCAAAAAATAAATCACTCAATAACTAGATTACTGCTTTATAATTTGCACAATCTCACACTTTGAACATAAAACTCAAGTAATAGAACACCGAGTTCAAGTAGAAAATTTGACAGCGCTTCTACGTCTTTTTTCTCTGGCCAAATCCATGTTTCTTTGTGCTTTCTTCTTTCGATTAGGTTTTTTGTCAAACTTTTGACATTTTAGTCGATCATTTTGACTAGTTGTTAGATAGAAATTTTGTCTATTGGTATTTTGGTCGACCCTTTATGCTTTTAGTCGACCTATTTGTGGTTTTGGTCGACTCTTATGTGATTTCAGTCGATCATTCTAGTGACTTGACATTTCAGGAAATTTCGTGTCGACCATTTTACTTTGTGACTACAATGATTACAATTAAAATGTTAGAGTTGTTACTTAAAATCAGATCTACACACATTCATTCTTCAACAACTTCTTTTTGGAATTGAAGAATTCAAGGTTTCATACTTTTGAGAGTGAGTTGGAGTTCTTCACCTTCCTTTTCTTTACATCTCTTTCTATTGGAGTTAAGATAATATCATTACTTTTCTCTCAATTTTTGATGTTCATCTTTTCTTCCTTTATATCTCTTTCAATTAGAGTTAAGATAAGNCACTAGTTGTTTCGGTTTAGTTTCACCATTGTTTTGAATCGGGTCGTACACTTCTAGTTTACTCGAGTATTGAGTCTGGTAATTTACTCGAGACTCAACTGGTTTTCATTAATCGATTTTGATTTTATAAAAACTGAAATAATAAAATTATAAATTTATCTAAATGTATTTTGGTTTGGTTGTGAAACTTTTTATTAGGTTCTTGGGCAGTTCAAGTTTGTCGGATTTTAATCGGGATTGAGTCTGACTAACTAGATTTAGATTGATTATATTTATTACGTTGTTTGCTTAGGTTTTCACGGTTTTTTATTTTGAAAACTGTGACTAAACTGGAAACAGATCAAAAGAGGCTCGATCTGCATAGTTCGGTTTAAACCTAAGGTCTAGTCGATGTAGGAATTTTCTTTTGAGCTCTTAAAATGTATATGAATAATTTTGTTATTATAAAACACAACTCTCTAATTAAATCAAATTACATATCATGGATATGTATAGGGTGAGTGGCTTACGAAACCCGACACAACCCGCTCGAAACCCACTTCAAACCCGCTCTAAACCCTAAGCCCAACCTGAAGCCCAACCCGAATAAAAAACCGAATCTTAACCGAACCCAACCCGTCATATATGGGTCGGATATCAAAATCGATCGGATACGCTTCGGGTTAAAAATTTTCAAACCCGAACCCGCCGGATCGGTTATTTTTTAGAAAATAACCGAACCGAACCCGTGGGTCCCACCCCTACTACGAAGACCCTTAATTAAGAGTAAACTACTTGGGACAAAAAGCTAAGATTAAAGCAGAAATTGAGAATGTGTTTAGTTAAAAATAATAATACAATGACTATACTACGAGAATGCCGCACAAAGAGGGGAGTGAAAAACGTTCGTCGGTTCATCCTCCAAAGTCAAAGACTCAAAACCAGGGCTTCCTTAATCAAAGCAAGAATTTCAACATTAACGACGTAAACAACACTCTCCAAAAGTCAACGCGGTTTCTGAGGCCACCGTTTCCAGGCTTCTGAGGCACCGCTCCTGGCGGTGAATCCTCGGAGTCGGTACTCGGACTCGGAGGCGCAGTGTATGGAGGCGGCGGCGGATGATTGAGGCTCGGCGGCAGTCCGGCACCGTAATCGACCTTGATCTGAAAGGCCATTCCACGCTGACACTGGAGTCCGTCGTCGGCGTTGGAGAAGTAGTAATTTTCGGTTGCTTTGATCAGCGGCACCGCAACGGCCAACTGCGTATCGCTGGCCGAGTAGCCGCCGGAAAACACAAAAGTATCGTTGTCTGATGCATAATCAATGGAACAATTCCGATAAGTGGTGAGATTGTAGGTTTGGATCACAGTCTGGTTGATATCGGTGTTGAAAACTGTTAGACGCAAGACAAAACGAGAGTAAACCTTCTAGAAGACACCCCGATTTTCTCAATAAACAAAAGAGAAGCTCGATCTAAGCCACAGAATAAAAGCAAAATCTCAGGCTGCTGCGCTTACTTAGATAATCTCCAAGGCTGAAGTTCTGAGAAGCAGCCCAGGTGGAGTAATTAGCGGCGGGAGCGTTGACGGTGGCGTTGAAGAACCAGCCGGCGGAGTCGCCGACGGTGTGGTTGGTGTATGCAGCCGACGGAACTCCGACAGCCGCAGCGGCTACAAAAAGGAGCAGAGCCATCCGACATGCCGTGGTCCTCGCCGGCGGCACCATAGCTCGTGCTTGTAGGATGAGTCCGAAGAAGTTGTACTCTAGTAAATGGTGACTTTTTAAATGAATCCCAACTTAAATAAGATCAATTAGGGTTGGGAAAAGCGGAGTCGACCTGTGCGACCCGACCCGAACTGGCCCCGGGTTAATTTAATTAGGATTAACGCTAATCACCTCTAGTAAGTACGGTCAAAATAAATAAATGTTGAAATCCTACCTGTCTTCCACTAATTAGATGCGCCATTTTCAAAGCACCTCGGACTCGAGGCTCCAAATGTAATAGATTCGTTGAGGTGTTCAACTTCTATATTTACATTATATTAGATGACAACTATAGTCATAAATCATATTCAAAGGACACGTCATAATCTAAACCTAAAAAGTATACAAATCTCTTTGAAATGTAAAAATTATTATTAACTAACTATCAGTAACGTTTGTAGGATCGTGTTTAACCTAAAAGGGGGGGTGAATTAGGTTAATNGGTCAAAATAAATAAATGTTGAAATCCTACCTGTCTTCCACTAATTAGATGCGCCATTTTCAAAGCACCTCGGACTCGAGGCTCCAAATGTAATAGATTCGTTGAGGTGTTCAACTTCTATATTTACATTATATTAGATGACAACTATAGTCATAAATCATATTCAAAGGACACGTCATAATCTAAACCTAAAAAGTATACAAATCTCTTTGAAATGTAAAAATTATTATTAACTAACTATCAGTAACGTTAAATTTACATTTTTAGTATACTTTCTTAATTTACATTCGGACGTGTCGAATATTTATTTATCTAATTAAGTATTTTAATGTATTATAATTAAAACAATAATTTATAACATTTATTGCACCAATCAAAAATTGACATATTAAAAAATAAGTTAATAAGATATGCTAAGAATATAAACCTAGCTTATTCAATTAATTAACTATATATATCAGTGTTTGATAGTTTAAATCTTTCATTAGTTGAGCACGTTGGTCGTGTGTCTCACAAGTACTTTAAGATCGTCGACCACATCACAGTTCACATGGACTTGCGGTTGCTAAACCTCATCAGCATTTGCTGCTCTGTTAATTGGACCAGGGATTGAACGTGCAATTGGTGGGCTGCTTTAAAAATTGGAAACCGTGAACAATGTGTTTATATGAACCGAAATCAAAATCAAAACTAAAACCTTGAGAGGCAAAACTAGCCTAGACCTCACAAAAACTAACCGTTAAAGTAAAAGAATGGTAATACTGCTCTCTCTTTTCAATTATTTACATAATCTTCAAAATAAATTATGTATTATCATGGCCTGAAAGCATAATCACTTTTGAAACATTTAACGTTTAAATTTATTTTAAATGGAGGCCTAGATTTTAAGCGTACATTTTAATTTATAACACGGTACTAACGCGAAGCACATAAAAATTCGGAACAAACCAAACAAGAACTGGACTTGAGCATTCCCATCGAGCTTGGCCGTAAAATGGTAGTTGGCCAAACGAATTTGGGCATTCCAAGTCATGACTTAAAAACACAGATAAAATCGTAAACTAACTACGAAACCTTAGAGTTATGACTGCATCGATTTGCCTACTGTCCACGCCAGCCTCTTAATATGTCCCCTCAACTGGAGCCTATATATTGACTCCCTGAGAGTATCAAGTAAGGTACTAATTTCATGAAACCATCGAGAAGTTAGATCCATAGGTATAGAAATCGATTTAAACACAGAGAAATCAATTTCTTCAAATGAACCCAAAGTGGATGAAATTTTCTTCTTTGATCTCGCTACCTCAAACCCTAAAATAATTAGGAGACATCCTAAATTTTTTAGCTTAAAGTTTTCATTCAACACGTGTTTAATATATTGTCGTTTATTTCTTGTCAATACTTTATCATCTACACATACAAGAATAACATTAAAACAATTTTCATTTCTCTTGTATGAAGAGAGAAAAATAAGAAATTGGTTGACGACAACCGAGTTCGTAAAGCTGATGAAAACTTCGAACACCATTGCCTAGAGGCCTGCTTCAAACTATATTACGATTTCTCTAAACTCCTTGGCTCGGGCTTAGATAATTGCTCCTTGAGACACGGCCTTAAGTAAAGATTCCCTTGGCATGTCATCTAAGAGCTTGCTTTCTCTGCAAGCGTCGTTTCTTTTATGGCGACGAATTGGAAATGGTCGTGGAACTGGGGTTTGTTGTATATGCTGCAGGAAATAGTAGATGAAATCCGGCGTTAAAGGAAAATCAGGTGTTGCTAAATCACAGGTCACTTGTGTTGAACCTTCTCTTTTCACCGATGTTGAAATTGTTCCTACCGCTTAAATTCTTAGTCTCTTTCACTATATGCCAACTTTCTTAATTTCTATCACTATATGCCAACTTTCTTAAATTCTTAGTTTGCTCGTTAAGCTCGAGGCTCGAGAATCAACACATTATCTTTTTTACAAAAAAATTGTCATGCTTGGCTCAGTAGGCTTTATAGGTTTCAGCTTGAAAATATAGACAAACTCGACGAGAACATGCTCGACTTAGTTGAGTCGGCTCGTTTGACCTTCTATTTTAACTTGCAGTTTTTTTTTATGGATTTGAATTAGAAAAGTTACTGAGGAGTTGTTCCTCAGAAGATGAACTAAGTTCGCTAAAATGGAGGGCGATTTGTAAGCAAGAATGCTTCGGAAGGTAATTCACATGGGTTTAGAAGATTCTGATGAACGCCATGGAATGGAGAAGAGCTTGGATCTATTGAATTTGGCTGCTGCTGCCCTTTTCCGACGAGATTGCTCGCTTTGATTGTCATTGGTGGTTCATCTTCTTCAATTGGAAGCCTTTCGTATGCAGCGTTTCCAAAAGTAGCTGCCATTATAAAAACTTTGCTGGAAGCTAAGAGTGGTCCGACGACACACCCTCCGACCACTCGCCCTTGTCCTCCAGCCAAATACACAGCTAGTCCGGAGGCCTCGGCCGGAGCCGGCGGCGCCAAAAACGATCCCGACAAAGAAAGAATCTCGAATTCACCGCGTACCGTAACTGCTGGCTGTCGTAAAGTGACGTCGCTTACTGTTCCGCCTCCGCTCAAAATACAAACCCCCTGTTGTCTCCGGCGAGCGAACTCTGACATCGTCTCCACCACGTCGGAACCAGCGGCGATCTCCATCACGTGCGACCGGAGAGCGTGTGCATTGTCGCGCGTGACTACGATAGGTGGCTTTGGTTTGTTTTCAGAACCAGCCGGTCGGCCACGTGATCTTTTGATAATCTCGCCGTCCCCGGCGTCACTTCCGGCAAAATCTTTGCTTTCGCCACCGGAATATTTCTCGTCGCAGTAATTCTGGTGGGGGTTTTGAGATTGGTGGTAGGGATACAGATGGAGATCTTTGGAGAGAAACGGAGGCTGAAGCGATCGGGCGCCGTTTGCGGTGATTTGCTCCATCAGAGTTACACTCAGAGAAGAAAATTTCAAGAGAGAGAAGCGAGAGCAAGGGTTTTGATTTTCTGCGCATTACACAGCGAATTTGGAGGACGATGAGTAAATATAACAAGCCATCAACGGCGAATCTTGTGCTCTTGAGGTTGGTCTTTGTCAGAGGCAAACCAAGATCGGCTCTGTTATACGGGTCGGATCTTGGTTTCCATTTCTCTCTGATATATTATTAACATGGTCATCATGACAACCCGACCCTCGCTTTCCTTGACCCTGCCAATTTTAGAAAACGTTTTATTTCTGTGTAAATGTGTGTTGGTTGCCTACCTAATTACATAATTTTGATTATTTAATGTTGATTTTACGCTCAATTCAATAAAAAAAGTACATAATATTAATTTTTAATTATTATTTTACTCATGTGTCACGCACTTATTTGTAATATCCTACCAAATCTTATTTCATGACTTCATTTCTTCACGCTCAATTAAAGCACAGCGTTTTGGTTGTCAAGTGTGGTACATATCAATTGCATCTCTTAATTTGTTTCACGTCAATATGTAAGAATTAAAACGTAGAATTAGAGAGCAAAGTATCGTTGACCTTTTTTAAAATATATTTGTCACTTGTGATTATTTCTAATGCGTCTTTTTTACTTCTATTCATATTTAATTTTTTAGGTAAAACTCATTAATTTCCAAATAAATACTGTGAAGTCAAATACACAGATAGTGTTACTAATATTAATACACCAACTTATCTCGAACATTGAAAATAGTGGCCGGCCATCGAATACCGGATTGAGACCGATCTTACCTTGGATAAGTCTATTTTACGTGGCCCCTCATTCGGCTCCAAGGCGAATCAAAATAGATAAGCATGTTGTTTAGCCATTGCCACCCCAACCCAAAAATGAGGACTAATCGACCATATCCAAATTTTGGTCTCTTCATGTTAAAGTCAACTAAAATTATATTATATAATCCGAGTTTGATGCAAATAGTATAAGCTTAGCCACATCTAATGGACTATTGTACAATGCACAAATAAATAAACTCATTGATATAGGGAACTCATTGATGCAAATAGTATAAGCTTAACTTGGATTATTGTTGGACAAAACTAATCCGAAGACCGAAGCAGAATTCTTTTGTCCTATTTTGGTAGTCTCGGTCATATCCAATCCTAATTCTTGTTCTAAAATTTAGAAGCAATGTAAATTGGTTAGTTATTGTTCTCTTCAAAACTCGAGTTATGCGATTAATGATGCGGTGGTAAAGTCATAAATGTGCATGTTAAAATTCTCATTTTATAGTTTCCAACTACTGTTATTTTATGTTTGTTTAAATATATTCTTTGTTTAGTATCACATACTCTTATGTCTAGTGTAATATTTTTTCTTGACAATTCAATTGTTTCATCGATATTGAAATTATTATTTTTTATTTTATTTTATTAAGAAAAAAACCTCGTCTTAAAATTTTAAAACTAAATATATAATACGATAATGTTTCTTCCAAAACCAGACATGACAGAACAACGTCTATCTTATATGTCAAGACCTGAAGTAGGATCATGACAAAAATGTCAAGTCAGACAGCCTAAATTCACCAAAGTGAACTGGGGGTCTAACCCAAAGACTTAAAATTAATTACAGTAGTCTAAATATTTATTCAAAATCTAAGTCCAACTAAATTGTCACAAGTCATAGCATAGTAATGAATCTTATTACAACCCAATCGAAATAAAGAAATCTTAAAAGTTCATGTCCTTACAAAATGCATTCTAATAAAAAATTAGGTTTTCTCTTTTCATTAAAATATCATGATCTATTTAGAATGATACATGAATTAACAAACCAGTTAAAATTATGTTTATCTTCATTTTTATTATTAAAACACAACCTTTCTAGCCCCTGTGAGGTATTAGAAATTTGTTATATACATATGTGAATATTTTCACAATAATTCACAATTAAAATTACCCTCAATGAAAAGTAGTGTCACTCAAGAACTCCTCTTATGCATATCACAGAAAGACAGCTTCACTGTTCAACGTCTCGTAAGAGAAAAAGAAATCCAACATATTATCGCCCATGAGGTCGGGCCCGGCCACACAAATCTAATGCAGTTCTAATAAAAAATAATGCAACACTCCAGATAAAAATCAATGCAGTTTAATCTAAAATATTTGCATGCAATTTAAATCAAACTAATTACATTAAATTTATCATGAAAATAGACGCGCCGGCAACCCAGCTTCGTCTTCATTTCGGTGCCAACCACAAGAATAGATTTTTACAATTCAAAATCATGCAATAAAATATGCAATGAAAAAACATTATTAACTAATCTTTAGAGGCAATTTTTTCGTCTTTCATACTTTTCTACGATTTTTGTTGCAATTATTAATTCGACTGAGTTGTCTAGGAAGCTTAATCGATATCAATAACAATTTCGTACTATGTTAAAATAATCAATATCTCATACTCAAGTAACTCCAAAATCATACTAACGAATATATACACCAAGATGTTTTTAGGATTATACCTTGATTTTTGTAGAAATGAACAATCTAAAATTAAGTTAAACAAACACCTCAATTTGATCTGAAATGTCAAAAGAAATCAATAGAGATGGATAGTTACCAATTTTGGCATCGTTTGGTAGTCCTAAAAGGTGGTCAAAACCTCTTTGTTATATGTAACTCTTGAACGGAGGCACATTTGATCATTTGGATCATGTGAAAGAATATGTAACTCTTGCTGTCCTATCTGCCATGAATTACTTCATTCACTCATATCGAAGGCTTCTGTATTTTCCTTGTTACTGATCTCGTCTTTGCAATTCAAGATTCTTCTGCCGATTCTTCGAAGATAAAGAAAATTGCCACCCGTCTAATGCGATTCTTTCTTGGGTTTTGGTTATCTCTATGCTTGTAATTTGTTGGGTTTTCACTTCACCAGCCAGATTACGACCGACCAAAATTTCAGGAAATGCAGCCAGCAGGAATACAAAAAATTAAGCGTCAGTAAGCCCCGTTTTCAGACAGCATTAGCTGTTTCTAATTTGGAAGAAGTTGAAAAGCCAGAAATTGAAAAGGATAAGTTGAAGTTTCACTGGGTAGAAGTTGGCTCTAGAATATCAGATGACCAGAAAGAAGCAATATCCCAACTCCCTCCGAAAATGAGCAAAAGGTGTAAGTCTCTAATGAAGCAGATTATCTGTTAATCTCCCCAAAAAGGTAGTTTGCAAGATTTGTTGGCTTTTTGGGTTAAGGTAATGAAGCCTGAAAGAAATCACTGGCTCTCAGTTCTTAAAGAACTAAAACGCTCGAATCATCCGCTCTACCTTGAGGTACTTGGTTTATTCTGAGTTTCAGTCATTGCTAGCTATTTGGAGTCATACTTATATTTTCTGAACTGGTGAAATGCATCTACCTGCTGATAGTAAATTATTTTCATTTTCTTGGATATTTGGGGGCATTAGATAACTTTTGATGAATGAGAAACTCTGTTTTAGTCAATAGTTTGTTTTGTTGAAGTAGAGATTCAGGTTTCCTTCTCTGGGTTTTCCTTTTTTAAATAGTTTCTTTTACAAACAATACTTCAACGCTTATATGGAAAAGGGAAGTCGCTGCATTCGAATAACACTCAGAAATGCTTGTTTTTTGCTAATAACGCCCAAAGTTTCAGCACTGTTTACAGGAATCTAATAAGGACTGAGATCTTATTGAATAACTGGATGGATGGTTGAAATTTTTTACATTTCTCGATCTATGGTCGGGCTTAGCATACATATTTATTGGTCAGAGAAGCCAAGATCTTATTGATTAGATAGTGTACCTTCTGTGAGCATTATGAGACGGATATGTGACATATCGACATTCCTTGATCTATTATGATGGATGTTTGACATTTTTACATTTCCTGATCCATGTTCGGGGTGAGCATATATGTTTTGAAGTGGATTTATCTGCTGCTGCGTTTTGTTTTTAATTTAATATTCAATCGGAATAAATGGTAATAGTTTCATGTATCTCGCATCATATTTTGCATAAGCCCTTCTGCATCTCTCTTAGACTCTTGAATAATCATGAAACTCATAGTCTTCTGGCTTTGAATGCTTCAATATCGTAGGTCGCCAAACTTGCTCTCAACGAGGACTCTTTTGAAGCCAACATCCGGGACTACACAAAGATAATCCATTTTCATGGAAAGAAAAACCAACCTCATGAGAATAATGGCAAAACGATCTTATGGTTCTATGATAATGGCCTATGTAAGAGCTGAAAAGTTCGACAGGGGAGAATTTATCCTCAAAAGAAATGGACGAAAATGAAGTTTATGCAGGCAGTGAAGTGTACAAGGCCTTGCTAAGAGCATACTCCATGATTGGTGATGCAGCAGGAGCTCAGAGGGTCTTTGATGCGATCCAGTTGGCCGGGATTCTCCCAGACGCAAGGCTGTGCGGGCTTCTAATAAATGCATACAGAAAAGCGGGAAAACGAAAAGACACATATTGTGTTTGAAAATATGAGACAGGCTGGTCTTGAACCGAACGATAAATGTGTAGCCCTGATGTTGGCCGGGTGTGAGCAGCTGAACATGGCGCTCGAGTTTCTGATCGATTTGGAGCGGAATGGAGTGATGATTGGGGAAGAATCGTCGCCGGTGCTTGCCGGTTGGTTCCGAAAACTCGGAGTTGTAGAAGAAGCAGAGCTTGTTTTGAGGGAATATGTTTTAAAATAATTCATGTAGCTTTGACTGAATATAATATTTTAGTTATATAATTTTGTTAATCAACAAAACGCTTGATTCCATTTTGAGTAATTGGTCGAAATTATTGCGCAAACGGTCAAATTACTCAAGTTATACTGCATTTTGTCGACGAGTAAGAACTAATTAACAGTATTAGTCATTAGAGTGAATAAGCTGAAATATGACCGCATGAATATAAGCTGGAATAGCTCAAGTCATGGGTGTTGGCGATGGCCTTCTTCGTTTGCTTAGGAAGCCAGTGTCATCCTTAATTGCTTTCCTTTTCACTTGTTCCAAAGAGCCACCTGCGCTATTTTCATCTCAAGTCCTGCAGTCACAGAGAGAGCTGAATATATATATTTTTAATTTAATTTATTATTATTTTAAATATTTGAATTTATTTTCAAATAAAATCTTAAATCAGATGACGATGAATAGCCAAGGAAAGATATGCAAATAGATAATATAACTATGAATTGTTTTTTTTACCGAAAACTGCAGTAAAACATGTTACCAATGTAGTTAAGTTTCATAAAATTTAAGTTATCTTAAATATCAAATAATTTCATGAAAAAGTCGAGCAACCAAGCAATGAAGGTCAGTCTCTCATCTAGCAAGGGATGGGGGAGTTAAGTCATTACTGCAGTAACCGCCATGTCGATCAAGAAGTTCTCTAGCCAGTGCCTGAAGATCACCACCACCACCACCGCTGACGGCGGTGGAGCCACTGCCGGACGCAAACGGACGTGGCTCAATCGGCCGGTTTTGAAATGTCCATCCCGGCTGAACCACCGGATCTAAAAGAGTTGACAAGTCATACGAGGCTGGAATGGAGGCAGCCGATGGGAGGTTGGGGATGGTGAGAGGCAGCGGACTGAGTAGAGATGACGGTGGAGGAGGCGGTGGAGGCCCGACCGGCAGCTCGAGGGTTGCTAGCTGTGATTGTAAGTATGAGAGCTCAGCTTGCAGATTCACTACCTGTGGTTGGATATTGAATTTGATAATGGAAAGAAGAATGTCTTTACCCACAGTTTAGATTTTGAGCAAATCAACGTAAATTACATACCAAAAATGGATCTCGAAGCAAAAATAATATCAAAGCAAGCAAATTAAATAAATGCTTCAAGTCTTGAAAAATGTGAACAAAGTTGCGCTTAGTTTGAAGATTATCAAAACCATATAATAAGTTTAATGATGGTATAACTAAAAGAGCTAATGAATTAAGTCTAATTACAGTAATCTTGGTGAAATATTAAAGGTATAATAGACAGTGAAGAAGAAGAACAGAAGAAAAATGGGGGTTTGTCCCTAATCAGAAGCCCTAGTTTTTTTTGTAAAAGCAAAACAGACCCACCATTTTCCTTAATTGCTGCAAAAACTAGAAGAATGCAGAGTAAACTGCCGACCATAGTATTCAATAATCAAACGAAAATGCTCTTGATTTCAGTAAAACACAGAGCTGTCCCCTTGAAACCTCATCTATGCATGCCTATCTTTACTCAAAAACACTTTTTTCTCCTTTTAAGTCAGAGAATGTAGAAAGGGACATAAACCTAGAACGGCACCCACAATATCCTTGTTATACGTTTTGGCTGTCCTTTTATGGCCAGACGAAGGCTGAGTGTTGAACAAAAGTATTTCGTTGATGAAAAAACCATTGAAAAACTTGTGAGAAAGTACTTGTGGTTAAGAAGCTAATTATTGCCTTGAAAAAAACTAAGTAAAAAAAGAAAATCATCGAAGGTGTTCTAGCTAGAGTTTGTGCTAGTTTTCATCATAAGATCGAGAAGATGAATAACATCTAACCAAATATTTTCGAAACAAGGAAATAGGTTCAGAAATAGTTTTTGTTAGACCCAGAAAAGGAAGACGATCAACTCCAATTTCGGATCAAAACTAAGATTGGATGGAAAATAATATACCTGCTGTTGAAGGGCAAAGATGTGAGAGACGCAGCCATAAACGGGATCTCTCAAGCGAGCTTGAGCCTCGTAACAAATGGTGATGACAGCATCGAGTCGCTTGTTGACCGGAAGATGCAGGAGGAGCTTGGACACATTGCTTGCGCCGAACACCTTGTGAACCGCCGCGAAATGGGCGGCGCCTTGCTCGGAATCGAAGTACGAGGCGAATATGCACCCCCGCACGCACTTTCTGCGCAGAAACTTACAAGCTCCGCAAGGACCTCCACCGCCTGATCCGGACCCACCACTGCCGCCTGATCCGGCGCTGCTATTGCCTGCCGGATTTGCACTCATCTTGAGCTTTTAGGTGAATTTTTTTCAGCGATGAGAGAGAGCTAGAAATCAGGGGGTAGAAAGATGGTTTTGCATGAGAATTGTTGTACGAGGGCTTTGAGGCAGAGGGCTGGAGAGGAAGAAGCAGAAGAAGATGAGTTTTTCTTTTGTCTGGGGATATATTAGGGTTTGGTGGGTTGGTTTTGTTTTTTAGTTTTTAATGGAGATGGGTTGATATAAAAAAGATAGGAGAAGTCTTTAAAGCCACGCGAGAAAGCAAACCCTTGACACCTACATTTAGCTGCTTGCGTGAAGCAAACATGCGATAAGCCCTACTGTAAAATCTCTCTCTCTCTCTCTCTATCTCTCTCAACTTCTCTGCTAGAACTTCTCGTGAATTGTGACCCTACAGGAACTTTGATGCTGCTATCGGGCTTTATAAAGAGATGGAAATTGGTACTGGTTAATAGAGGAGTTGGTGGGGACCTTATTTGCCTTTCAAAACTTCATTTCCATGCATGGGGGTTGTGCTCTGATTCATGAAACAGAAAATCCAAATAAAAATCAGAAAAAAAGAAGAAGAAGAAAGAGCGACAGTGGGGTTTTCGAAGGTCGAAACGTGTCGAGGAGACTGACGATTGTTGCCACACAGCGTGTTTTAAGCTGCGTGGAGGGTAAAAGACGCCATCTCTCTCTCTACGTTGAATTCATTTCTTTATCTGTTTAAAAAAACCGCAGAAGATTGCTTATAAAGCGACGGACTATGAAAATGACACGAATAAACGTAGGTTTCCATTTCCAGATTATCAACTTCTGTCTCTCATCATCTAGAGAGAGAAAGTGAGAGCGAAGGAGAAGAACATGATCGAAGGAATATGTTTTAGGGTTCTAGGGTAGATTTTGGACATAGAAAGAGAACAAACAAGGTCGGACACCCTCTTTTGAGATTTTGACCTTAATTTAGTAGAAGTGCTTAATTTACGCTCTAATTTTAATTTCTTATCTTGCTCTCAGATACGCTCTCAACGCGTCAAACATTCATTCGTCTAGTGACGTGAGATTTTAAGATTTTTATTATGTTTGCATGTTGTTTAGATATTAATATATAAATAAATAAGTTACGTAATGCGTTACTGGTATCAATGAATGTTTGCACGTTATATACCTAATGAGTAAAATTATCGCACCACTTGCATTAATCAACGCATGACACGTTGATTGCACAGTAGAGTGCAAGATCGGGCTACAAAATGTGTTTATTTATGAATATATTTCCAATTAAACAACATGCAAATGCGAAGGCTACTTCAAACATTCCACTAGTTGAAGATAGGAAGCAAAACATCGGCAGTGTTTAACAAATCTCAATAGAATGTTTACTTTTACACGACACAAAACATGTAAGAAGGCTTTTAACAAAAAGCTGGCTTATTTTTAGCATTTCACAATGATTTTAGCTTCCAACTTTGAGGACATGTCATCATCGATAATTCATATTTTAGGGTTTAAGCTCGATAGGAAATACCCTATTCTGAAAAGGGTATATAATTTTACACCAAATTATTAATAATTTGATGATTGGAAAGCCCTAAACTTATGCTTTAAAACTAGTTTAACCATTTAGATTAGTTTAAGATTCAAAGAGTTTGTGAATAATGAAAATTAATTAGTAATTTAAAATAGAAATAAATCAAAGGAATTCACGTGTATGTCTATATATAGAAATCAGAAAATATTTAATTACGAAGACGACCCATAATTCAAATGTTTAAATTAAAAGCTAAATAATTAATAATATAAAGAAAAAGAAAAAAAGGATTGACCTAATCATACACAGTATACTCTGTCCCACAGTAATGACACGTGTTCTAGGGATCATTAACAGCCGATAAAAAAGTCAAACCGAAAGTTTGAGCGTCAATCCTCAAAGCAGTATCCAATAATAAGTTGCCACGTCAACAATGCTGACTGAGAATATAACGGCATTCAAACTTCTGACATGGGACAGTGAGCTTTTCTAATTTTTATAAAAAATGAAAAGAAATAGAAAAAGTTTAAATGATAAAAAATGAAAAGTCAGTAACAGTTCGTAACGGCGGGGAGCGCGCCGTCCGGTGATTGTCCGTCTGTTGAAGTCTGACCGGGAGGCACTGACACATCTTCAAACCATTAGCTTGCCGACAGGTGTACTAATATTCTAAAACTGTACGGCATGAATGGCTGGTTACGTCATCACTGTTCAATTTTTTGGGTAATATTCTTGTGTTTAATAAACTTAGCATCGCAGACATATTTATTTTCTTAACCTATGTTCTTATGATGCACGCTGATGCATCAATTTTTAATTAATTTGTTTAGGATGTATTTAATATATTAAAATTAAAATAATTATTAAACATACTTACTGCATCAATAACAGTTGACACGTCATCATTTACATTAGAAAATATGCTAAGAAGTTAAATTAAACATTATCTAATTGTTGAGTAATGTTAAGTTTACATTCTTAACATAATTTGTTGTTATACATGTAGATGTGTACTTGTGATTAGTCTTTTTAGGATGCATTTATTTAATTACAATTAAAATAATTATTTATCACATTAGATGCACTAATAACAGATCTATACGTCAGCATGTACAATAAGAATATATGCTAAAAAAGTAAACTTAGTATTACAAGATTGGTGGATAATGTTTAGTTTACCTTTTAGTATACTTTCTTATTGTACACGCTGACATGTCGACTTGTGATTTGTCTGTTTAAGATGTATTAGTTATCACATTAATTGCACTAATAACGTGTCAACGCATCAGCGTATATGATAAGAAATCCTGATAAGAAGGTAAAATTAACATCATCTAATTGATGAGTAATACTAGTTATAATTCTTAACATATCTTATTATTGTACATGCTGGCGTTGAGACTTGTTATTGGTTTGTTTATGATACATTTTTATTGTATAAGTAAGTGTGTACAATAAAAATATATGTTAAGATAAATTTAACATTGCTCAATTGATGAGTAATGTTAAGTTTACATTTTTAATATATTTTTTTATTATACACATTAACGTATTTATTCATGATTGATCTGTTTATGATCCATTCAATGGATAAATACTCTGCCCTCGAACTTCGACCTTGCCCTCAAGGTCGTAAGTCTTCAATCCTCTCTAGTGCCCAAGCAATGTAATTTCCGATCCAGCCCACTAAGTGATCAGCCTTCAAACCGGGGAGATTGAACTTGCTTATCTTTGTAGCCCAACTCAAATGATGTCTGCCAAGTTGAAGAGACCTCTCTACTCGACGGCAGTAGACCTCCTTCTCCAAACAAGGAGGTGCTCCTAAGAAAAAAGGCTAGCTGAAAATGTTATATTAAGGCCAAGAGTTCAGAAGTCTTGCCCTCAAGTTTGAGCTTTGCCAAGATCACTTCCAAGCCCAAGTAATAGCCCATCTCTCACACTTTCTTCGTCGTTGTCCACCAGCGTTGTTGAGAGTAGACCAATCTCTTATCTATAATCAAAGTTTGTCCCAAGTTGGAAGGATTATTATCCACCTTAAGGTTAAAATTCTCTCTTGATCTTGGAGCCCAACTACACCCAACATAGGGCGCCGGAGATGACCTGCTTGAAAGGTTGGAGGTCTGTCTTTGCTCTCTCTACGGTCTTGTATCAGTGAAAGAGCACTGTTTAAACAATATTTGTAGGGCGACTTTCCACGGCCGGCCCTGCTGTGCCCATCGTTCACCCCATAGCGGCACCCGCAGTGGCCGCCATTGACGTGGAGCTTCGATTGCTTTGGGCTGTATGCTCCTCCCTTGCCCGCTCCTTTCGTCAACCCTTTTGTCTCATTGGCATTCTTTCTTAATGGGTCAAGGCATCGGTGATAGTCTCCATGTAAGAGGAAAATGTCAGGACTATTTTATAATTGACATTAGTTAGTAGAAATTACGGTACGTTAGTGGAAGTTTAGCTATAGTTAATAGGAGTTAGTCGAAATTAAGAAGAGAGTTAGTAAATAGGTGGAAAAGGGATTGATGAGATATCATTTGGGGTGGTGAACAATTGGTAAATAGCTGGAGTTACGCCACCATTGTCAGGAATTGCTATATGTATGTAGGCTATCCTTGTCCAACACATTCAGCGGATTCACAGCGTGAGAGAGAGAGTGACTGGAAGATCCAAATAAGCCTTGACTGCATGATCGAGTTCCAAAACATATGAACAAGTGGATAGTGTGGCGAGCGATAGTTTGAGAAAAGTGCTAGAAATTAGAAAAAAAAGAAAGAATTTATGTGAATTATAAGAAGGATGAGTAAAGCTGAAAAGGGAAATAAATGAATGAGGGAACAAAATAGAAGCTAAAACAACCATTGATTGAAGAAAAATAAGATGGAGTTGAAGATGGAGCTTAGAGAAATGCCGCTAAGTATGGGTGAGATTCACGAGTCCGGTTTAGTTTTTTACTAAAAAATAATTGAATTGAGGGATTCGAGTATTGAAAGGTTAGATCCAAAGCATAACCAATTGACTATGATAGCCAAAATAACCTCGACTCAAATACTCAAATAAATATACTTTACAATTCAAGCGTCATACTATATTTGTTACGTATACCTATAAAATAAGGTTAAACCCCAAAAAAGACTAGATTTTTGGGTAAATAACTCAAAAAGACCCGAGTTTTTAAAAAACCTTTCTCGGCTCCTCGGCAGTTTGAATGAATTTTTTTTTAAAATTTTTATTTTAAATTAATTTTATTAATGAAATATTATTGAAATGACTTTAAATTTTTACCATATATTTATAACAATAAAAGAAACTAATATATAAAGTTTCAAATTTTTTCGATATTTCTACTATTTAATATAATTTTTAAATGTATAATAAAAAATTCTTGAAAATTTGTTCACACATTTAAATTATTTCAATACAATAATCAACAAATTTTTGTTAATATTCAATAATTGTCCAATTTATTATAAGTTTTTAACTAAATGTTTATTTTATGCATTCCAAAAATATAATAAATAGTAAAATTTGTTGAAAACATACCTAATACTATTCGATTATAGGTGGGTTGATTATTTTTTGGGTTTGAAATTTTTTTAATCGATTATGAACTCAATTGTCACTCCTACATTTAAGAGTGAGACATATGTATAGATAAATAGAGAGAGTCAAATGACTAACAAGTGGTGAACTGTCATCATTTCTAGTTTGCATGTGCGGTGCATGTGTTGGCACTTGACAAAATCTATTAGGCCACCATGTCATCTCCAATTAGGGCATATAGATGGACTAAATTAACAATTTTTTTAAGTTTGAAGCATCGATTGCAAGTACCTCATAATATAAGAACTAAATTGATATTATCCGTTCTATAACTAGTTGGCAACGCGAGAAAATTTTGACATACTCGAAAAAATATTTAATAAATATTGCATTCGTCAAAAAATTATAATAATCCAATATACAAAAAAAATTCACTTCTTTTCCTACTTTTTTTAGAACGAGCCACAATGTACTAATGTTCTTGGTTTCTATTGCAGCATTGGAGTTTTTTTAGTGCAGATAAATGTGTGTAAGACGATCGATGAGAAAAACTTTACTCCAGATTTCGTGTAAGCACTTATTTTTATGAAAAAATGAAACGACATTGTGATGCGAGAACAAGAAGAATACATTTTGTAATTTGGATGTTGACTTTTGAATTTTCTTTTATATTTATATTTATAATTTTAAATTATATATTTTTAATATTTAGTGCATGATTGTCATTTAGATAGCTGTCAAATCTATTATAATATATTACAATGAATCACATTCTTATCGATTTTACTTGTCATTGACAATAATTTACTTGACGTAATTTTTGTAATAATAAAAATATTTTATTAGATGGGTAAATATTACATTTCAACTATCGATATTATATAATTTTGATGATATGATATTGAAAATAGTATCTAATATATTTATATAAAACAGTAATATTTCTGTATAGTTTTGCTCTTTAGGCTTTGTTTGTTTGGCTGGCTAATTGGCCATTTTTTTTTGTAAACTAGTAGAATTTTTTCAGAATCGGTTCGGTTCGGTTCGGTTCGGTCGGGTCGGTCTATTTGCAATCTTTTGGTTAGGTGATAAGGATGGAGTATTATATTCTCTTATACTCTTTTTAGATTCTTTGTGGTAAAGTTGGTCCATGAAAAGGATAAGTTTTTAAGCCTTAGATTGTCTTTTATATAGTAGGGGACTCCACCAAAACTGTCCCTTTAGAGTGTTTCCATGTGAAAACCATGTGATCTGAGCCTTGTGAAAGATTGCTAATATTATATGCTGTTTGATAATTATAAACTTTAGTTTTTATTTCCGGGTGCGCACATGATATTTCGTACGTAAGTTATTTAATTTCTCTTTGTACAAATTCTTCGTCGCTCGTATCGCATGCGCATAAAAATGTTACAGCTCAAAAGCGGAGGTAAGTCTTAGCAGTAAATAAGGTTTATTTATGGTGTATTTAGCCTTATGATCGAAGTTTAGGATTCGAGATATCTAAAATATCAGTATTAGACACATATTTATTCTGAAAGTTGTAAGTAAAAGCATTCGGGGGCGAAAATCGGTGATATTTGAGTACTAGTTACAGCTGCTTAGGTGCTGAATGATATAGAAATAGTGATGGTAAATTATAAACTTTATAAATGTTTGGTGCATGGACTTCAAGTTTGGTTGAATAATTAATGTTGTGGTTGGTGTTAAATATTAGGAAGCCTCCCCATTCCACCAAAATAGTAATTGTTTTTGTACTTATCATGTGCTTATGAATGAAGATAATGTATCGTGATTGAGTACATTAATTAAACAACACTTCAATGATATGATCTTGATTCTAGGAGTCACTCCTTCCGGGTGGGTATGCCCCGGTTCCGGCCCGTAATTGTAACCTTTGGCCACGATTTTGAAAATAAGAATCTAACAACCGAATAAGATATGAACCGTAAAATGTCGTTCGGTTCTATATTTTCAATAAAATATCAAATTTAAAAAAATTATTGTACTTAGGTTGAGTTTTCAGGGTTTCTGTGGGGTTTGGTCAGATTTTAGGTTGCATTTTGTTCGATTTAAGGTCAGGTTTCATCCAATTTTAAGTTTTGTTTTTACCACGATTCAGTTCTGGTTTCTTAATTTTTGACATCCAAAACAAAAATACTAAACCACGTGTTTTAACTAGCATGAACCAAAATCAAAATCATGAAGAGGCAAACCGGATCGGACCAGAATAAAACTAGCAATTCGCGTAAATTCATGATCTGGATCGAGTTTTGACTACTCCTACTCTGACGAGCTGTTTTCGTGCTTTTTTCCGTCCACTAGGTGTTTGTGAAGGCAATTTTTTTATTGGATTGAGTTTAATCATAGATGATTGCGCTTTAATTAAGAACTGCATTGAACTTAATAAATAGTAGGCACGTTACGTACAGGGCCTAGATTCATGGAGCAACGTGAATGTTATTATAACTGATTCATATGATATTTAGAAATCACGTTTGGAAGTGCCCAATGATCATAGTGTCGCATCTTTTAGTGAGAGATAGGAATGTGATTGCATGTGACGTGTCCTTTTCTATTATTTGTATAATATTTTTAAAACAGACTGTATATACGGTAAATATTCATTTGACTGCAGTGAAAAATGAGTTAGAAAAAGGGGTTTTTAACCTGTTTGATGGTTCTCCTCACAGACAACACCAAGCATTGTTGTCTTCTTGCACCAAATTCTTATATTTTTGGGCAACTACTTTGCTGAATTAAAATATTGTTTTTCAGCTTGGATGTTTGCCTATAGAATATGAATCCATGGAGACAAACCAGTACAATGGGGGTCAGAAAAATCAAACCGACCCACGGGTTTAGATTCGGTTCAGTTTTTGTATGCCCATCAAATGAACACGATTCGGTTCTAATCCAATTCGAATTACGGTCCATTGTTTTGCCCATCAAATGATCATAATCATCAGATTACAAACTATTCTCGATGAATGAAATAATCATCTCGTTCCATCCTTAATGAATGTTAATACTAATTACTCACTACCTTACACAAATGACAATTGGGTGTTTGAAAATTGGGAAATGAAAAATAGACCCTGGTAAAAAAAAAACAAACCCAATCATCCAATTTCCAGTTCCGATTTTGGGATAGAATTGGATCGGACTGAAAATTGTTTCACCCTCATTAGAACCAAATCAATTTTGCTTTGATAGGCATCCTAAAGTTGGTGACTTTGAAGTTGAATCTTTCTGGTCGGCCATTACTAGGCACGTCAAAAGACTTGGTTCGCTGAATCACGTACGGTACCCGACTTAAACTTGGATAATATTTATGCGTGGAAATATAATATTCATCCAAATAATTTAATTTCATGCAGCATTATGAAAAGTAGGGCCAAATTGATGATATCTGGTCATTGACCTGCCCATTTTCTTTTCTGATCTATCAGAACCGACACAACAGAAGGAACGGGTGGTGCTGAGTCCCCTTTCGTCGATTTCTGAGATTTATTTTTCTTTTTTTCTTTTTTTAATACAACTTAACTTAGGAATTCTAATAATTAATTCAAAACTATTTGCATAATCGATAGCATTGGGAGTAGAGCTGGCAATCGAGCCGGCTCGAGTTCGAGAAAGGCCGGCTCGTCGAGCCTGACGAGCCAAACTAGCCGAGCCTTTCGAGTCTGTCGAGCCTATTCGAGCCGGCTCTGTCGAGCTTTTTTTAAAAAAATTTGGCTCGAGCCTAAACGAGCAAGCCGATCCGAGCCAGTCGAGCCTAAACGAGCCGAGCCAAACAAGAAAAAAAAAATTCGTATATTGAAGTTGTATAACTTATTCGATATTATGTGATGACCAATTTATGCATATTATTTTCTTCAAGCAAAAAAAAATTTGCATTATAACATTTGTATGTATCGCCTCCATTACGCAAAAGAAACACGAAAACAATACATCGAATAAATATCTCAAAGAAACTCGAAGACAATAGCATCGAAAGTTCGAAACATAGAATCAACAGCATGCAACATGTCTTTTACGAATCGAAATAGAAACACTGAAAGCATCCAATTTGAAATCAATTCGCAAAAGAGTTAACAATTAATACTCATGCATTGTACGAATCGAAATAGAAACACTGAAAGCATTCATTGTGCCATTAAAAAGTAAAATATGTTACAAAAAGTTGTTTAATTGTTCGAAAAGAGTACAAAAGAACGAACTTACTCCATAGGGGTATCGTCCGTAAAAAAATTATCAGCTAACCTCTACAATTTATAGAATTCACGCATAACAGCTACATGCGGTCGACCTTCAGTTTTAAAATGGTCGACCTTACGTTACCGTTGCATATGGAAGTTATAGCCGTTACATTATAACGGTCGGCCCTCTTTATAAAAACGGTCGACCTTTTTACAACTACCGGTCGACTCTTTTTTCCACGCGGTCGACACTTTCACAACAATCATGCGTATTGCGGTCGGCATTTAATTAGCGGTCGACACTTAAAAACGTTCTGGAACGTATAGCGGTCGACACCTTATTTTACGGCCGACCATCCAAATTTACATATGCATTAAGTGTCGACCGCGTGTATACTAAGTGTCGACCGCACTACAAGTAGTTCGAGCCAACCGAGCCAGCTCGAACGAACGCTGCACTCTCGAACTCGGATCGAGCTTTTGCTTGAGCCGCTACAGTGCCGAGCAAGCCGAGTGAGTCGGCTAGCTCGTTTGCCGGCACTAATTGGGAGGTATTTTGTCCATTATTTTATAATGATAGGAGATTGAGTTGATTATTGGAGGACCCATTTTTTTGGAAAATAGTCAGAAATTAAAAAGGATCGGTGACGTGACGTTGCTGTTTCCTATATGATAATTCAGCAAATCAATCTACCCTTTTAATAATTTCGCATAATTGATTTTTCCTTTAATGCAATAAAGTTTTTAAATTACAAACCGAATCAAAACTATTAATTTTAATTTAGTTTTTTATTTTAATTTAAGAAAAAACAATAATTTATAGGTTATTTTCGATCTTTATGAATATAAAAACTGTTAATTCGTAACCAAGTTCGTAGGTCAAAAAATATTTTAAAATAAAACAAAGATCGGTAAAATTATTTAAAATTAGATTCAAATATAATAAAAAATATATTTTATTGTTATATTTTATTTTTTATAAATATAACGGTTGGTTTGCTTCTGATTTTAAAAATTAAGAACGGTGAATTTTGATTCTGACTATTTCATTTGTTTTTTTTAACGGTCTTTCTAGGGTCACTTATGTTGAAAAATCTTGGAATAAATTCCATTAAAAATGAGAAGCTATAAGGCGTTTTGTAGCTCTTACTGTTGGTTCTGCAAGTACAAGTAAAATTATTGAGTCAAGCATTTAATACTTTGGTACATTACGACTCCAAAAATTCTTATTAATTTTTCATTCCGAATTGAACCACACAATTGACTCAGCTTGCAATTTGAAGGTGTTCCAAGCAAAATGTAGCTTTTAGGATTTCAGAAAATTAAAAAAATGTGGGAAGGATTTCAGTTTTCAAAACAAGAATTAATGAGGTCAAGTAACTATGCTGATTCAAATTCGAAGAGCTGAAAAGATCCCCAAAAAGCTCATTAATCCCATCAATTCCATCACTTTCACCTTTTTCAATCTTCTATCTAGAAATGACACACGCAAACCCAACATTGGATCTAGAAAATTCAAAGAAAATGGCTTCTCAATTTGACCTTGAAACAAGCGGAAAGAGACTAGACATCAACGCAAGAAACCCAGCTAATCCAGGTGATTGAAATTAAATTAAACACTCTTACTAGCTTGGTACTTGATTGCTCAAATCTCATTACTAACCAATGCCTTCTTGCTCTGAGTCATTGAGTCTTTGCAATGAGCAATTGCGCTTTGAATTGCGCCCTGCAACTCTTCCATTGACGATGACGAGTCGCTGTGGTTCACGTTCATCCCTCTAATTCTACTTCCGGAAATTGTGCCCGATAACCTAGGCCGGTAGAGCATCGCCACGTGGTTCGGCGAGGATCTCATTGAAGATGGACAACTAGAAACAGAGCTTCTCCTTTCGCATCTCAAATTTCCAGAAAATGAATGGGACGTAAAGCTCCCTCTGCTCTCTCTTCTTATGCTTTTTCCCAGGGAATCGTCTTCTATAGCAGATCTCTCGGTTTGCAGGGAAGAAGACGAAGCATTATCGCCCATTTTCGTTGGCGGTTGCTTCTGCTGATTCTGTTTTTGAGATAATTTTTCGTACAGCGGCTTCACCTTCTTCAAATACTTTCTAACTACCTCCTTTGCAGTGGAGCTCAGTCGTTTAACGTGTGATTCCGATAAATTTTCCGATTCACGAAATTTCGATTCCTTTCTGAAGACAGAGGAGAATTTCGAAAAGGAAAAATACCTATTCTTCTTGATCTGACTGCGAACAAGGTTGTTAAGGCGCTTGAACTCATCGTCTTCAGTGACAGAGCTCGGCCTAGAAGAATCGCAATCAGGTAGAAAAATGACATCGGAGGTGAAGGAGGAGTGAGAATCGTTGGAGCTTCCGGAGGAGTCGCGAGAGGCGGTAGTACTGGTGGCTTCAGAAGAGGAAGAAGCTCTGGAAGAAGAAAGAAGATTCCGAACGACGGAAAGACGAGGGGAGACATCGAGAGGCAGGAGCTGTCCCCGGTAGAAGAGCTGATCGGCCGGGCAGAGCGTTGTGGAGGATTTTCCCGGCGATAGGCAGATCGAAAACTCGAAATCGGAGGAAGATGAGGAAGTGAATGAGTGGGTCGGCGACGGAGGAAGCTTCTGCGATTTCAGATCTTTCTCCGCTCTCTTCTTCCCCATCGTCTTCGCTACATGATCTCACAGGAGAGAGAGAGAGACTTGTTTTATGGCCTGGGGTTTTCAACCAACTCACTAGACTCACATCATTTATTTATCATTTGAATTAAATTTTAAATACTTTAGAGGTAACCAAACCTAAAAAAACCTAAAATATTAAAAAATAAAAAAAAATACAATATTGGTAGGGTATTCCTCGGTGGGTTTGATATAAAATAATATTTTATAAAATTAAATCTGAACTCAATTAAATTTAATTAAAAATTTTAATTTATTTTCGGTTCGAATCGACGTTTAGTTGCTAAGCTATGAGTTATGGATCTAAATCAAATAAAATTTAAATATTTCTTCACAAAATTTAGATTGAATAAATTAACCGACCCGACATGTCTATTCTTATTTGATCTAATTCAAATCTAACTTAATAAGTTAGATTCAATTTGGGTTCACATAGATTTTTTTTTTAAAATTAAAAATCAATTCGGTCCAATACAATACTGCGTTCGATCGACTTATGAGGTCGATTTGATTCAATTGTCACCCCTAGGAGGGTCGACTACCTACAAGCAAGGGCTCACCACATCTCAACCAGGTGCCGAGTGAGACACCTACACCAGGCCTCTCATGTCTTGAAAAAAAAAAAGTGTCATTATTTATTAATTTTATTAAATATATATTTAAAGTAATTTGAAATTTTTACCGCACATTCATACCAGTATAAAAAGATATAAAGTTTCACTAATCTAAGAGTTTACATAATTTATTATTATTTTTTATTGTCATTAAAGAAATAATTTATTAAAAATACTTACATCATCTAAAATTCACTAATATTTTTAAAATATATTTTATAATAGTGTAGATATGCAATAAAAATTTTAAGTTATTTATGATAATATATACTTAATAAAATTAATAAATAATGACACAAATTTATTTTTTATGGCACGAGACCCATGTGTAGATGCCTCACCCCATGCTCCTTTAAGATCCATATAATTTTACCTACATGCTATCCCCTTAATGTAAGTAGCTTTGGATGGTCACTTACCACCAGGGTTATTTCAATTTGTCTCAAAGTTCTAAGTTTTTTCGTCGTATTTCATGATAGTTTTTACTTTTTTAGGTTTTTTTTATTACTTTAAATTAATTTGTTTCCTTTGTCTTGGGATACTTAATCTAAAGAAATAATAATTTTAACTCACCCCCTAAACTTTTTAAATATAATAATAAGAAATATTTTTTAATTTTATGTCATAGTAACTATTTCGTATCATCTCGTATTTTTTTTCAATATATCATAATTAATTAGAAATATACGGATGAATGCAAAAATACAAGTTCCCAATAGTATCCCTTTTTTGAATTTATTTATTTTATTTGTCTTGAAATACTTAACCTTAAAAAATAATAATTAAACTTGCCCTTAAACTTTTCAAATATAAAAATATAAATTATTTTATGTCATAACCATTTCGTATTTTTTTCCAATATATTATGAATAAATTAAACTAATTTATTAGTGAATTAACTTGATCTCATTTGGAGGAAATTGCTCTATGATCAAACATTCTGGCCCATTAGGTTTCTTGTTTGGCCCATTAAGATGATTAGATTCACTTGGCCCAAACAAATTGAACAAACCTCTAAACTATAAATTGTTCTCACCAAAACGACGGCGTATTTCAAGTTGGCTTACCTTATCCATCGACGTTATAAAATGCACGTTTCTGTATTTTTGCTTCACCAAATTCCTTTCCTCTCTTCCTTTCCCTTTTTCCCCGCCCGCATCGTTATCGCAGAATTTCCTGTCGATTTCGCGTGCTAATCTGGTACTGATTACTTGGATTGAATTCCTTCTGACTTTTGATTTTGGGGCTGATCGGTCCACTAGTTTTTTTTTTTTTTTAATTTTGTTAAAATTTGCAGCAAAATAAGGTTTTTATTCGAGATTTTGAATTATTGTATGTGTTTTACGGTCTTGATTCGTTCTTTTTATGTTTTTTTATTGTTTTGAATTAGATCTGTTGCTAGTATCTTGTAGATTATCGAATTTGAAAGTTTATATTTTTTCGATAATCAAATTTTGACGATTTTTGTAATGGCCTCATTTCTATGATCTGATCTTTTCCTTTTATGTTTTCATCTTTGTTCTTTGAAAAAAAGTGTTCTTTTCTAATAATATGATTTCTACAATGAAAATAAATCTGGTTGCTGTAGGTTTGTCAACTTCGGAAGTTTCAATCCCGGATTATTGAGTTCATTGACAGCTTGTGTCTTTGGAGAGCGATGAGCTTAAAAAAATATTTCCTCAAGATTTGTGAATTATTTTAGGCAGTGGGTAGCTTGTGATCGATTATGATTTGATATAGGCAGTGCTTTCGACAAAACTTATTTTGTTGTTTCTAAATGTTTCCATGCTTAAATGTCAGATATCATGTCGTATAGACGGAAGATGAGTATGCAAGGAGGGGCAGTCCACGATGATTACTGGTCCTCTACCCTTCAATACAACTTCGGTGACAGCCATCAACTCTTGAGTAAAAATGATAATTATGGTCCTAAATATAACAATCACCACAATTACACTGGGAAATACAGAGACCAAATTGATAGATCTCAATACACAAGACTCAATAATTTTGATTACATGAATACTGCTGGATCAAATTCTTTGAAGAGGAGGAAGTTCACGGCTTCTACTTGGGAAGACTGTGGGAGGCACTATGTTTCCTATAACTCTTACAGCTATGAGCCTTCTGTCTTCAGAAATTCATCTATTCCTTCAAAATCCCATGCCGATGAATCAACATCTACTAGCACCAAGCGTGCGTGGTCTAATTTGGATGATGATGAACCTGTTTTTATGTCAAAAGATGAGATTGAGAGATGTTCTCCATCAAGAAAAGATGGTATTGATGCATTACGCGAGACACATCTTCGTTATGCTTATTGTGCATTCCTTCAAGATCTTGGGCTGCGGCTTGAGCTGTAGGTTTATTCTTATCAATTCTACATTTTACTCGATTTCAACACGCAGGAAACTTCTTGTGCATTATATCCTCATCTTGATGCTAAATTGCTAATGCTATTTACATCAGATTGTAAGTTTTTCTAATTTATTACAGCTCAATGGTTGACACTAAATCTGTTTCTTGCAGACCACAAACTACCATTGGTACTGCTATGGTTTTATGCCATCGGTTTTTCGTTCGGCGATCACATGCTTGCCATGATAGATTTGTAAGTGATTGATGATTTTGGATCATTTATATTAGTTCTTGGAACATGGTCTTATTTGTTATTTTTGGTTTTGTGATTATTTTTTCCCATGGCATAACCTAATCTTCTGGCTCCATTGAAACAAATTTATGAATAATTCTTCAAATTGTGTATTTCTTTTTCAAGAAAGAGAGAATTATAATTTAAATTGAATTAGAGAATTGGTTGGGAAGCACATTTTGGTTATACTTTTCACTCGAGGTACATGTAGGAAATGTATTAAAGAGAAATGAGCTGAAACAGTGGTAATAATCTTGTCTTAGGTCCCATTAGTGGTGCACATTTTTGTTGATATTTTCTTTAAAAAATTGGAGAAGGTGCAAAGACATATGGTGTTTCACTGAGTGGATCTTTCCTTGGTTTCTATTAACTGTTATAGACGCTTTCACAGGAAATACGTGAGACGAGGATCATAGTCAATATTATTTCCTTTTATTAGTCTGTTGGTTATTTAGTAATTTTGCTATTAGGTCAGGTCTGTCGTCTATTTAAAGAGAGTTAGTCCCTAGGGTTTGATTATCAATCAAATTATTTTTTCAGTCATTCTTCTTCTTCCTATCTCTATCTCCTCATGACTAGAAGAGGGGTGGTTACCCGTTCTCAGGGTAAACTCCTTGAATCCGATCCTAACATTAAGGGTGGAAGCCGAGTTTGGTTGACCCGAAACCTACCAAACCCAATATTTTTGGTTGGGTTAATCGGTTTTGAAAGGGTCTAACCTAAATCACGCAACACCATGCATAATTGTTAAGAATTGAGTTGAATTTCGGGTTTGAAAGGGCCTAACCTAACCCAACCCGAAATTTGATATAATAATTAATAATTATTAACCTCACTTGAAACTGACCTTAACTCAAACCGCATATTAGGTACGGGTTAGGTTTTGGTTTCATAACCTAATAGGTCAACTTTGGATTTAAAATTTTCTAGATTCATCGAATTGGATCTAATTTCTTTCGAAACTCAACCCAAACCTACGGGTCTCACCCCTAGTTTCTATCGGAGATGTTCCGTAGCCGTTCTATGTTAGAGATAAAAATATTTATTAGTTATTCTTCTTTGCACGATTAAGTGTTTCTGCACATAGAATGACTGATTTTTCCTACTTTCCTTGGTTTCTGTTAGACGTGAGCCTTCTTATTAATTGTCATTCTTTACAGAATAGGTTTTCTTTTCAAAGCAGAATATGACAGTTAATTGAGTTATTTTTCCTTGCTTATGGCAAAAATGTGACTCACCTTCAAATGATGCAGTTGATAGCCACTGCTGCACTTTTCCTTGCTGCAAAATCTGAGGAGACGGCGCGTCCTTTAAATAATGTCTTAAGAGCTTCTTGTGAAATTATACACAAACAGGATGTTACTTTCTTATCCTACACTCTTCCTATTGTAAGTGACTTAGACATAGTCTCTCCCTTTGTTTCTCTAACCTGTTATCAATAAAATGGTTTCCAAAAATAAGTGGATGATAATCTATATGCAACAAAGTTTGAGATCATTTTTTTTTAATTTGGATTCAACAGGATTGGTTTGAGCAGTATAGGGAAAGACTAGTTGAGGCTGAGCAAATGATATTGACTACTCTAAACTTTGAGCTCAACGTGCAACACCCTTATGCTCCTCTCACATCAGTTCTTAAAAAAATTGGTCTTTCAAAAACTGTACTGGTGAATCTGGCATTGAGTTTGATCAGTGAAGGGTAAGCGTATCTATTCTTGTACTTTTTCCATTCTTTTAGATGTTGTTGAGTTTCGTCCATTTCAATGATGTAAATATGTACATCTAAGTACTTTAGTTCTCTTTTGAAGTCAGTGACTCTGGTTTTATCTGCTTACGAATTGTGTTATGGATATGATAATTCAACTGCTTCAGAAATCAATCTGGATCCTTAGCCTGATAGTCATCGATTAAAAAAGGTTCAAGGAAAACATAATTTGACACTTGGAATGGGGGTGCGAGATCTCAAGTGGAAGATTTTTTGATTTTGGACTAACTGTGGCTAACAAGGAGGATCGCCTGATCGTCTTTTGTTTCTTTGTTGATTCAAAGTGTGGTTTCTTGTGCCATTTTTGTTTTCTTCTTTAGAACAACTACTTCGCAGATTTATTCTGCATGGGATATTGATCTTCTGGCCCACATATAATTGCAGGATCTATGCAATATTAGTGTTCTCACCTCTATGATAACTTGGCTGGCGGATTGATTTGCTGTTCATGGAAAGTTTTGTTTTACATTTGAAGTTGAACTGCTGATAATGTTGTGGACTGAACTTACTGTTAATGTGTTTTTTGGCTTTAACACTAGATTTGCAAGTCCAGAGTCCCTATAGGATTCTGTCTTCAAAATCCATGTTAACTACCATTTCGGATGGATCAGTCTGAGGGTCTTCTCCATAAACTCGTATCTTTTGAAACTTGATGCCTTACTTTTATTTTGGCCAGTACTTCTGCCTAGGCAGGGGTGGTGGTCAAGTAATTAGCAAAATCATCGTTGTCTGTGCCCAGCCTAGATATTTGATGTCAGCTGTTTGATGATAATTTATGTCTAAAATTTTGAAAAATAGCTGCCATTGTTGGTTGGCAACTTGACGTAAAAGTTTGCAGCTGTTTGTCCAGAGTGAGATATCATTATCTCATGGATACTGTCTGAAAGTTCTATTACGATAAATTTTTTGGCGTTTTAAGACACATTGATGTTGTATTTGGGTTTAGTACATTTGAAACAAAATTTAATGCAGGTGATTTTATTGGGGAGGCAAACAGATTTTTATTTAAACATCTGTTGTAGTTCCTTTTCAGAGTGATCTGCAACCTGAAAATGGTTCTGGATTCAGTTATGAGTTAAGAAATGTTTTCATTCCAAACAGCTAATGTAATTCTTCCTTTTTTTCCTTCTAATCTAACTCACATTAACAATATTATCCATAACTGAGACATCAAAGGATTTTTTTCTTTGGATTAAAAATAATTTTTTTGACAGACCCACAAAAGAAGAGAAGAAATACCTTTTCAAAGAATTGCAAACTTATTTTCATTTCCTCTCTGAATTGACTTATAGTAGTTTTAATTAACTAGAACCTTTTTATTTAATGTTCTGCTTGTTTTTTTTTCTTTCTAACTTCTATTCCTGTAAGAATCTGTAGTGATTTGCTTGTTTACGATTTTGAAGATGTGAAATCTTCTTGCGTGATTTGCATATAAGTGGGATACTACCGTTTGTTCCAACTTGTAGTAAAATGAATCTGGGAATAGGTCATAAGAAAAATTCAAAGAACCTCATGACTATTCATTCTTAGAAAGCTCAAAACTGTTATATACATCCATTCAAATATGTGAATGATGCATTTTTTGTTAAGTATAAACTCAATATATTTTATTCATGGTGAAGATATCATAGTGTCAAACTATGCTGATAAAAAGAGCAATAAGTCTTTAATTTGATATTTTATATTTTTCCTGCTTAGACATTGTGGTTTCTTATATTATGCTAGTTTTTTTTATGATGTTTGCCTGAGCCGTTTGTACTTTTGTGAAATATCTTCAGTACATTTCACGGCACATCACTCAGAAATTACTGAATAGCACTGAAGGAAATATTAGTTAATTTACCATTTTTTTGGACAGTATTTTGAAGCACTCAAAAGAATGTTGAATTTTAGAGCAGTCTAAATGTTTGGTTGTCTATTTCATGATGGTCTTGAGAAGAACAAAAAATTAGTGCACATTCTGGGAATCAGCTTGTTTTGTGGATGGCTACAAATGACAGCAATCAGCAATACAAAAAAAACCATTTTTTTATCTGAGATTATTTTCCAATTTAGATCTTTCTCTAGCGCATATTTTAAAAAATTGATTGTCATAGATTCATCTATTATGAACCGAAATACTTTTGAAGGTACATTTTTTCTACTTGTATTCACAGAATTGTTTAATGAAACCTCTTTCGAAGAGAAATATAAACAAGAGAAAGTACACATTTAAATGAAAAAATACATAAAATGACTCTATCTCATGCTTGTACTATTTTTAATGATAAGGGATTTTACAGTTGTATCCAATAGTTGGGATAGCATTGACCCTCACCAAGCATTAACATAAAAGAACGCATATTGAGAATCAAGTCCAGATCAAATTGAGCCAAAGATGATCGGTTTTCCTTGAGAGATTGGATTGTTTGCAATGTGCTGTTAATTTCTATGTTGAAATTGCATTTGTTTCTGGAGTCAAAATCCTGCAGCAAAATTGGCCTTGGAAGTCTGATGTGTTCTGTTTAAACTATGGGGTTGGTTTAGTATTGGTACTCTTATCAGCACTACTACAGAGGTTCTTGGATATTTTTCTACCTATGCTGCTGCTTTTTTGTTGGTAAGAAGGAAAAATGATTTGCTTTTATTCACTTGACCCTCGTTCTGTCTTTATCCGTTCTTACTCTATGTTTTAGGCTCATCCATGATATTGTGGCTGATGTTCTTTCTGCTTTTGTGAAGCATTCAAGTTCTTGCATAGAGATGACATAGATGGCTGGTTTTCACTTTTTTGTTTCTCTAGACCTGAAACATGCTCGAAAAAATGTAATGCCTTTCAAGTCTTTCACGAAAGTTGCATTTTCTAGGCTCAGGAGCTCACTCTGGCTTCAGTTTAAACCCCATCATATTGCTGCCGGAGCTGCCTACTTGGCTGCCAAGTTACTTAACATGGATCTTACTCATTATCAGAATATCTGGCACGAGTTTCAAACTTCACCGACTATTATTCAAGGTATCATTGACAAATTTTAGTTCTGTGCCAAACTTCATTTTATTCAGCCTGACATAAAAGGATGAAAGGTCGAATCTGTCAAGTGAAATTAGATTGATAAAAAGTTTCAATTTGGTTTGGACCTGTGTTTTAGTCCAGAATGAGATATTTAATTGTCACAAAACAATGAGTGACAAACTGATGTCATAATGTTGGTTGGTATTTCTCTTATTCAAATTATACTAAGGAAAGTTATTTATCGACAAATTAAAAGTCGCTGCAATGCCGGACAAAAAAATACTACTTCATGTCGTGACACCAACATTGCAGAGGCTACAGTATTGTGATTGAATCATTTAAAGTTTAGAACCTCCTACTAGAATTTTTTTTTTTGTTTCTCTTATTAGGCCTCTCTTTTTTGCTCGATGCTTGGTCTCCTTTTTAATGATTAGGGAAAACATAGAATCTCTACTCATGATCTAATTCCATTGATGCAGATGTGTCCCAGCAATTGACGGAGCTGTTTTGAATATACAAACAGAAGAGAATTCCAGTCATCGTGTTTGTTATATTTTACTAGGAAGTCAGACAGACGAATCCACGTATCAGGATGAAGGTTCATAATCTTATACACTTCTACAAAATTTCCCTTTTTGAGCAACTTTTCTTTTAGGATGTGTGATATGATGATAAAGCAAAATTGACTTTGTTTCATCATTTGGTGGCTAAGAGAGAATTTTGATCAACTGTGTTGTCGGTTTTCAAAATGCTATCGAATTTTTTCAAAGAATAGATTTCGTTAGTCATCTATCTAATTTTAGGTTGACTTCTTTTTTATTGTACAAGTTGAGTAGTTAAACAACTATTACTTCAATTAAAGTTTAATTAATTTATTAAAATATAAATAATTATTTGTTATTATGTATGAATTAATATTTGATAAGAAAATAAGAGTGGTAAGATAAAAAAATAACTCTGCACATATTCTATGAATGATTTTGTTAGAGTTCAAATTCATGTGCCTTCATAGGCTTCTAAATTATTGGCTACTTTAGCAGCGCTATTTACAATTTTAAAGAATGACAGATTTGCGACAAGAATCGAGGGGTTCATGTCTTATGGACATTTGATTTGTCGTAAATTTGTCATTTTTCAAAATTGTAAAACAATGCTTCTAAAGTAGCTAGTAATTTAGAAGTTGTGAAGTGATGTTGATTTGAACTCTATTGAGCTCTCAAGTTGGATGTAAAATAACGTAAATTTGAGCATTGGAGCTACCCAAAAAAATTTGAATGTTGCGTCCGTGTGAGGCATGATGCGTCCGAGTTAGGAACGATTATGCCTCCATTGTCTGACCCGTGCTTCATTCGTCCGACCTGTGTCTCACTCAGACGAATGAGGCATCCGATTATGCGTTCGAAGAGCCTGATTTCGATTTTCTGAAAATTCAAGTCTGATTTAGCCTATTTCCTCAAAACTTAGGTTCAAAATTTGGTTTTTCTCTTTATAATATTAGTTATTATCTATTCTCCAATAAAAAATGAGAAATACCTTTATCCTATTACAAAATAATTATACTTCATTTGGTATATTTGATAACTAAAACCATAGGATAATAAAATAAATCAAAAACTTTTTTGAATTTCTTAAAAAATTATTTTTAAGTTTAGTTTCGATGTAAAAAAAATCAAAATTGTCTTGAATCTAAATCAATGTAAGGTAGGGGCATTTGTGTAACTCTAATGATAACGGTGTCATTTCTCAGAATCAAGGAGGAAGAAGATATATTCTCCCAAACTTAGGTTTCTTTTTATTTCTTCGTTGCCGAGAGAGAGTGGAATTTTAGAAATTGCTGTCATTCAGGACGAAGACCGGACACGGCCATTCAAAGTGGGGAATTGAGGAGACTCTGACACGGCTCTAGTCAGCTCGGATTCTCTCTCTCTCTCTCTCTCTCTCTTCCTCACCATCTCCAACATTTTACTTTTCGTCAAATGTACGGAAGTCTGTGTTCTTTGAGTCTCTGAATCCTGATCTTGGAATTGCAGCGGCAGTCTCTAATCATTGGCGAGTATCGAGAAGGAATTGCAGTTTTAGATTTTTTTGTTAGGAATCGGTTGTTTCGAAGGTTGTTACTCGTAGGGTTTTGATCTGAAGAGATTTATTATGCTAGCCAATCACCTACAAAATGGGATCGAGACAGCGAAGCTGGTCTGGTCTCGTCTTCCGGATGCGGAAGACGGGGAACTTGATGAGGTTGGAATCTCGAAGAAGAGTGACGGAGGTAGCGTGGAGAGTCTGGATTACGAGGTTATTGAGAATTATGCCTATTGGGAGGATCAGGTTAATTTTATTTTTTATGGCTGCAAATTTCATTTTTAGTGAGTTTGTGCGCTTTGTATTTTCTAATCCTAATTATGTTGCTGCCCAGTTACATATAGTTTTTTCTTTGGGATTGGTCTCAGTAACTGCGGCTTTTGATTTTGAAAATTATTGAGCGCTTTGTGATTTACAGTTTCAGCGTGGAAGACTTTTGGTTGGTTATTACGTAGTGGTTAAGTGGCTCTTTGCGTTGCTCATTGGCATCGGTAAGCTGCTAGCCTTCAATTGCAGTCCCGTTATTTGATGTATTTTTTTTTTTCATAACGTTCTGGAACACACCTCATAACTTATCATTAGCTAGAAATGTGCATTCTGATTTGGATAAAAATTATACTTGTTTCCAGGATTCAGTGGTCCTTGTAGCTTATACCTGAGAGAGGAATAGGATACCATATTAGTTGTAGATTAGTGTCTGATGCAGATATGATGCATTGATTGTTGCTGACGTTGTGTAGCAGATGCTACATTAAGAATGAATGTAGTTTCCAAATAAGATCTTTTAGGCATTTATCAACTTTTTTCCTATCCAGAAAAAAGGGTACGATGATTGCTTTAAATATTACCATATAATTAATTTAAGTGCATTGAAAAAAAATATTATACAAGTTATTGCTGGAGAAGTAGTTGCCTTTCTATTTCCTCAGCAAACATAAACATCTTTTTCTGCTCACGTGATTTTCTTTTTAAAATGCTTTTAGGTACTGGGTTAGCTGCAGTTTTCATTAATATTTCTGTCGAGAACTTTGCTGGATGGAAGTTTGCATTGACATTTTCGATTATACAAAAATCGTATTTCGCTGGCTTTCTTGTATATGTATTGATCAACCTTGTTTTGGTCTTTTCCTCTGTATATATCGTCACACATTTTGCACCAGCTGCAGCTGGATCTGGTATACCTGAAATAAAGGGCTATCTAAATGGTATGCAAGATTTATTACTATGGTTTTAATTAAAGCTCATTCGCCGTTATAAATTAATGAATGCCATTCAAACGTTCAGGTGTTGATATTCATGGTGTTCTATTCTTCAGAACTCTAATTGGAAAGGTGCACTGGCATTCATAGGATGTTTTGAGTTTGTTGAGACCGTTACTGATAATTGTATTATTGCCCTGATACTTTACAGATATTTGGAAGCATTGGATCGGTAGGAGGGGGCTTGGCATTAGGTAAAGAAGGTCCTCTTGTTCATACTGGTGCTTGTATTGCTTCTTTACTCGGACAGGTCAGCAAATATACATTTGAATTGGACTATGTTAACAGTTATTGCTTATTTCCTTGAGAAAGCGACAGTTATGCCTTAAATAATTTTTAAATTGGACTATGTAGCCCTCAATCAGGAACAAAAAGAAAATTATCCTAAGATTAGTTTTTTATGATCTCATATTTAATTAATAACTGAAGGCGTTGATTGTTTTACAGCTAATCTATTGATGTGGGGGAAAGAAACTATTTTCCCTTAAAGCAGTTTGAATTCTACTCAATTTATAGGTGTTAGTAATAGCAAATGGGTTATGCCTATGAACATCATTCCAACTTTTTTCAATGGGCATTGTAGCAGTAATTATATATTTTTTATTCTGGCATTGGGTTTGCTTGTTCTTAGTCACAATATTTTAGTACGATATTTTTGTGATTTCTTATCATCTCATATGCCTTTTGGTGTCTTATAATTTTCAATATGCCTTTTGGTATCTATTGACAGGGTGGATCAACAAAATATCATCTGAGTTCCAGGTGGTTGCAAGTATTTAAAAGCGACCGAGATCGCCGTGATCTAGTGAGTGACTTTATTCTTGAAAATTAGTTTAAAACTTTGTTCCTTTCATGTCAGGAAAAGAAATTTTTGGGTATTTTTGTTAAATTTTTTTTTTGGCGGTGACTCAATTTAATTTGGAAATAAAGATAAAGAATTACGAAGGATCAGTGATATTCTTTAAGTAATGGTAAATGATGGAGTTGCTAGTGGATGCTTTGGTATGTACTTTATCAAAGAATACCAAAAAAGTATATAGATGTATGTGCCCATTTTCTTAGGAGAATGCTAATCTTATCCCACAAGACAATGGTTGAATGATTATTCCTTTGAGCAAGAGTTTTTCTTGCATCCTTCTTAAGAAGCGCAGTTATGGTTTCTCTAAATTCTTAAATTTTGTATGTCTTTTGTGATCACTGTTTGAATATTTTTATTTGTGTCTGTGAAAAGTCATTTGAAATTTTCTCTGATTCGAGATAATAATGTAATAGTTCTTCATTGAGATTTCGATATGTTAGAAGGTCTAAGAAAGTCTAATGTAGTTATAATAAGTTTGTTTGTGAAATAAATGTTTGTGTTGTCCAATTACTATAGAATATAAAATATTAGGAAGGAAAAGGGAAGGGGAACGGTTTTGAGGTGGGAGAGAGGAAGAGCTCTCGAATTCCCTTGGTGAAAGTGTGGAGCGTAGTAATTCCTGATGTGTTGATAATTTTCTGTTGTTGCAGGTAGGTTGTTTAGTGTAAAATTTGAATGGTTTAGAAAAGCTTTTTTTGTAACATAATGATTGGATAAAATATGATGGACCATTGTGGATTTTCATCCATTACTGTTTTTGTTCAGAATATTGTACAAATATAATATTCCAGATTTATTATCTGGCAGACACCGAAATAGTGATATAAGTAACTGCATTAATATCTCAGTTCATTTTGTGAACTTGAAGAATATTTTAACTTTCTATGAATTTAAATTGTTTTAAGTGGTTTCTTAGATTTTATGTCATGAACATTCATTTGACTTTGCCATAGAGGTAAACTATCACTAAAATACGATGTTTTCCATATGTTAAATGTTTTGAAAAGGTGACCTGTGGATGTGCAGCAGGAGTTGCTGCAGCTTTTAGAGCTCCAGTTGGTGGTGTATTATTTGCCTTGGAAGAAGTTACGTCTTGGTAATGAAATTTCGTATCGAGTGAAAGTTTTGGCATGGTAGTATTGCGTCTATATGTAAGAAAAAAAACGTTGGAGTGGTCCAATTTTGTGTTCCCTCGAGGCCATGTTGCATGCTTGTCTGAAAGCATATTTAAAACTTATGCCCCTGAGTCTTTTATCTTTTTTTATCAAGTGATTCATTAACAAGCGTACATATTCTAAAAGGTGGAGGAGTCAACTCATGTGGCGTGTGTTTTTCACTTCTGCTGTTGTTGCTGTTGTTGTCCGAACAGCAATGGGATGGTGTAAAAGTGGAAAGTGTGGACATTTTGGTTCTGGTGGATTCATAATATGGGATATATCAGAGTAAGATTTAAATCTATTTATCCTTTCCCGTTCATAATTTCAGAGTTCTATTTGCTGACTGCTTATTTTAGTGGTCAAGAGGACTATTCTTTTGGAGAGCTGTTGCCAATGGCTGTTATAGGGGTCATTGGAGGCTTATTAGGTTGGTATTTTTATATCTGTTTGCACTGCAGTTACTTTCCATAAATTTAGCTTAATCTTCCTCCTGTGCTCTCAGGTGCCTTATTCAACCAGCTTACTCTTTACATAACTTACTGGCGCAGGAATTTCTTGCACAAGAAAGGAAACAGAGTCAAGGTAGTTTTTTTTATTAAACTATGTTCTAATCTCAAGTTTTCTAAAGTAAGATGCCATTTCTCATCTTAACTATTCCAGATAATCGAGGCATGTATTATCTCCTTTGTCACATCTATCATTTCTTTTGGGCTGCCACTTCTGAGGAAATGCAGCACATGCCCTGTCGTAGATGCTGATTCTGGTATTGAATGCCCTAGGCCTCCAGGAATGTATGGAAATTATGTAAATGTAAGATCATATGCTTTGGATTGTCGTTTTGGCTATAATGTATGAATGTGTCACTTGATTATATTGTCCTATAAAAGTTTCAAGCATTGCTAATTACCTATTTTTTATGTAAGCCTGGTTGTAAATCAAATAATTTGTACTTCTGAAAGCATAATATGATTAATTTTTTTCCGAGAAATTGATTTGTTTTGTGGAGTTTTGGGAAACCAAATTGTGAGTTTGTTGTTCTGGGAGCTGTCTTCCATCTTTTTAGTGAAGACCTTGTTCTAACTAAAACACATTGTTGAAAATAAGCAACTGAGATCTATTTTACATTGTACAACACTTGAATCTCTGATTGATTGGATCTTTCAGTTTTACTGCAGCAAGGACAATGAGTACAATGACCTAGCCACGATTTTCTTTAACACACAGGTTTATTTCCAATCTTCAATACTATGTTTCTGAAAATGATATTTAGATGACCTAATTTCTCGTTTTTGATTCTTTAAAACATCCGTTGGTGTTGCAGGATGATGCAATAAGGAATTTGTTCAGTGCCAAAACCTTTCATGAGTTCAGTGCCCAAAGTTTATTGACCTTTTTGGTATGGTATATGATCCCAAAGCAGCATTAGCTTTTTTTTATCTTTTTCTTTTTTTGATGATAGCATGAGCAAAATTATCTACTATAATTGGACGACTTTGATTAATCTCATTGACTGAAATCTTTTGCACTTTTTTGTCCATATTTGTAGGAAGTGATTGTTCAATCCCAATATTAGTCTCCATGAAATCTTTCCTTAAATTTCTGGGCTGCAACGTCCTATACTAGTCTTTCTATTGTTCTACCTAGCTATAAAAACCTCTTAAGTGGAAAGAAATTTCATCCATTGCTGCCACAGTCCATATATTATGACGTGGTATATCATGCTTCCTGAAAGTTATTCAAGAAAAGTGAAAAGGAACTGCTAAGGCAAAAACATAAAGAGGATGTAATTTAAATTTTGTTGAAGTACCAAATGTGGACTTGCAACTAGAACAAAAAATGAAAACTTTATTTGTTACAATAAAGTAAAGCTTTTATTTTTATCTATTTGGTTCTTTTTCTTATTCCTTTTCAGGTCATGTTTTATTCTTTAGCTGTGGTGACATATGGAACAGCTGTTCCTGCTGGCCAGTTTGTACCTGGTATAATGATTGGATCCACATATGGACGTTTAGTTGGCAAGTTGGTTGTTAAATTTTACCAGAAGCCCAACATTGAAGAGGGAACGTAAGTTCAGCTATTCAGTTGATATGCCTGCTCAGTTTTTCATTGCTAGAGATTTTGATATCAGTCTCATAGCCCATTACAGGAATTATCGTATGCTCATTTCTGTGTCTCTCCTTTTAGTATAATATTTTTCTGTCAAAAAAAATGAAGTTATTACACCTATTGCTAGTTGTGGTCCAAACCCTGAGGTTCTCTTTGTTTGAAGGGTCATTTGTGTGTAATTGCTAGTGGAGAACTACTGGCTGCCGATGAAATCCCAACCTTTTCCATGATCACACGAGTGACGTTCTAGGATTTCCAGATTCTTAAAACCACGCTACTGTCTTGTCCTCACACTATCATTCTCTCTCCAAAGCAAGAAATCACAAAAAAGTTATTTGTGTCTTATTGCAGAAGTATGATGATGCGCTGCATATGATATTTTTTATAAAAAAAATTAGTTTGATTATGCATTATGTCAGTGGTCATGTATCTTGTTATCCCAATACTTGTTTGCGTAGGAAAATTTCCAGTCCACACATTCTATGAAACATATGACCTCATTTAACTTTGATTGAAACTTGACTCTTGAAAATTTGATTATTATACATTTTACATTTTACCCTCGAGAATTTTGATTTTCTCGTAAATTCAATATTCCAAGTGCTAAGCAGGTTATCAAATTAGTTTACCTATGATGTAGAACATTCTCATATTAGTATTTAACAAAATCAAAATAAAAGGAAAAGTTTAAGTTGTTTTGACCAACTTATATAACTAATCAGAAAAAAGTTAGTTGTTTTAGCTTAAAAAATTTTGTCTGATTTTTTTTCTGGCTACCCTCCCTTTTAACTCAAGGATACGAAAAACAATAAACAGTACTTCTTTATCTATAAGATTATGAAAGCTGTTATTATCTGTTTTGTAACCAATCTCCATCTGTGGGTTGTTTAGATATGCTCTTTTGGGAGCTGCTTCTTTTCTTGGAGGTTCAATGCGGATGACTGTGTCCTTGTGTGTAATAATGGTTGAAATCACAAACAATTTGAAACTCCTACCACTTATCATGCTTGTTCTTCTTATCTCAAAGGTATGTTTTGTGGTTTTGTTTTTAATAGAAATGCAATGTAAAATGTTCTCAAACTAGTTTCATCACAGGCTGTGGGAGACACTTTCAACGAAGGACTATATGAGGAACAAGCACAATTGAAGGGTATTCCATTACTCGAGTCTAGACCTAAGTATCAGATGAGGAAAATCGCTGCAAAAGATGCCTGTGGAAGGAGGGTATCGATCTTGACCACTTAAAAGCTAACTTCTGACTGTTATTGCATTATTTAATGTCTTCTTGGTGTGGACGTTGCACTGGATCTTGCTAGGGGCAACAAATCTTTAGAGATGTAGTTCCCAAAAAAATAAAAATAAAACATATTACTTCTATCATTTATCTCAGCTGATAAATGTATATGAAAGAAACTGATACGTTCATTTGGCTGGCAAAGTAAAAGTATTTCTTCCACTCACTTAAAATATGGAGAACGATTATGTTGCTAGAAACTTTAAGGCTCTGACAAGCAAAGAATTTGTGATTTTCTTACAAACTGCATAGCAAATATTTATCTGGATATTTGTTGTACATTGTAGTCGTATAAAGGGTTTTATCAAAACAGGTTTTCTCCATATTTGATCAGTAACTTAGTTCTTCTTTAATTTTTTTTTTTGAAAGGTCATCTCCTTTCCACGAGTTGTCAAGGTTGGAGACATGGTTGATATTTTGAGATGCAATAAACATAATGGATTCCCAGTGAGATTTTCTTTGCTAACACAGTTTTCCGATGTTTTTGCCGTCCACCATCTGCAATCATCTAAACTTCATGTTTCCACACTCAGGTGATAGATCAAGGAAGAAATGGGGAAGCACTTGTGCTTGGGCTTGTTCTTAGAAAGTAAAGCATTTACTTCATTTTACTTTCCCAGTTTCCATCTTTGGAGTGGCATGAGCTGGATATAAATTTCCAAACTTCTGATTTAGTCATCTTTCGGTTCATAATGTAGTCATCTATTGGGGCTTCTTCTGTCGAAGGAAGATTTCCAGCATAGTCCACTGCCTTCCGATCAACGGGGATCCTGGCCGATCAGGTGACGGATCTATGAAGCTTATGTTTAATACCGATCTTATTGTTTTTAATGCCATGGGGTTTTGATGGATCATCTGAATTTCAGGCATAATTTGACTGAGTTTGTGAAACCTGCTTCCAGTAAAGGGTTATCTATAGATGATATACATTTAAGCTCAGATGACTCAGAAATGTACATTGATCTTTTCCCATTTTTGAATCCCTCTCCATATATCGTTCCCGAAGACATGTCTTTGACAAAGGTAATGGATTCCTCTCATTTCTGCTCTGCGTGTCTTTGTTTGTGGTTGCTAATTAGTAAATGACTAGTTTTCTGTTAGTACAGGTATATAATCTTTTCAGACAGCTTGGTCTAAGACATGTATTTGTTGTCCCTCGTCCTTCGCGTGTTGTTGGTTTAATTACAAGAAAGGATTTGTTGATTGAGGTAGCGAAATGGAATTACATATGTTAATTTACTTTATTGAAAATAAACCCATCTGGGTTGTGACTTAAGCTTTTATTATTTGGGTGGTAGGATAATGACGATTCAGACACAGTGGAACTCCAATCCGCCAGTGTAAGGTCTCTATGATGCTTTACTCATGACTTGTGAAAAATTTCAAATTCATACATGTAAGGACATTAACTTTCTTCTGTCTTGCTATCCATTTTTCATATCAATGACAAAAGAATAAATAAAATGCAAGTCAAAAAGTATTTTATGCAAATTCATTCAAATTAAATGTCTTTTATTCTGTCTGATTGTCCCCTACCTGTTAGGCCCAACACTTTTCCAAGATAATATGCATGCAGTAGTGATTCTCTTCTTTTTCCGGACAATTTTTCTTGTAATTATGATTGGTGAAATTTTTTTTGAAATAAGTAAATTATATGGATAAATTTACTGAGTTTTAGTGTGGATGAATGAATTAAGAGTCTTCAATGAAAAGACTCGCAGAAGGAAATCTAAATATTTGAGTTCCCTAAGGCTGTCCTGATGAGCTATTAAATAGTTTCCTCAATTTTGGTCAGACCCGGTTCAATCTCATCGTTTTTATCATCCATGTCTTTACGCAGAGCTCGGCCTCGAGATAAAAAAAACGTGATGGAGGTCAAGGAAGCTGACAGGCCGCTTCTCAGCGGTTTTATGGGGTGAGTGATGAACTATTCCAGGTCGCAAAAATAAACGCTGAACTGTAATTCTTTTTCACTGACCTCATTTTTACTCGGCAATGTTATTCCTTAAGCATTACCTGAGTTCATGTAAGTTCAGAAGCATCCATTGAGCATACATTTTTTTTGTACCGTAGGTCTCTGTAAAATGAAACATAAATGACGTTGTAGTGGATATTCACGGTTATTTATGTATGTATTCAACTATTTTAATTTTAGCATTCATGAATTATTTATTTATGCATTCAAATATTTTATTTGTACCATACGATGAATTATTTATTTCTACTATGAGCCAATAAATGAAAGGTTTACTCTCTTGTTTCATTGGGAAGTCTAGTATTTGATTTATCTTTTTACTATATTTTTTATTGTATATAACTGATATATCGAGATGTAATTAGTTTAATTAAAGTATATTTAATGTATTATAATTAAAATAATTATTTATTATATTTGTTGAATCAATAGTTTGACTCTTCAGTATGCACAATAAGAATGTATATCAAAATTTGATACTGAAATAAACAATGATTTGATATTCAATTTCAAGCAATGATTTTTTTCGTATATTTGACTCTGTTGCCATTAGTTCTTAAAATGTAAAACAAAAAGAGAATTTAATCATTTAATTATTTAAACCATTAATTTATTCATGAATTTGAATAAAATAGTAATTTTTTAAAAGGTTAAAGTTAAATTATTTCAAAGTTCTTCGAATATTCGAAGGAGGGTCAGTGCATTCAAAAAATTTAGCGGCATAATGTACCATAAGGGTCACACTTTGATCAAATGTTTGATTTATGAAGATAATGATAAGGGAATGGTTAATCTCATGAAGATAACTATATCAAACTTTAGATCTAAAATAAATTATTTTCTAATGGCAAATCAGATATTATAAATTAAGAGAGATCATATTTTTCATATAAAATCTAATTTTATTGATTCCTTTCAATTCCACAGCCAATCAGCTACCAAATAATGCACGAGGTACAAACACGTGCGACCATTTTCTAATGCTTATATTCTACAGGTTTTCATCAAATTTTTTTATGGAGTTTATTAAAGCCGAGAAGCAGGATCGAAACCACCGTTCACCGCCGCCATTTGTGCGGCGGCGGAGTCATCGTCCTCCATAAATCTCTTCCAAAACCAGTGTCTCTTCCACACCCTCTCCGTCATCTCCTCGATCGGAACACCCTTCGTCTCCGGCAAAAGAAACAGCACAAACACAGACATTATCAAAACCCAACCCGAAAAGAACAAGAAAATCCCGAATTTGAACTTGCAGAGCATGGAGAGAAAGGCCTGGGCTATGACGAAAGTGAAGAGCAAATTGACGCAAACCGTCACGCTTTGGCCGGCTGAACGAGTCTCCATCGGAAACGTTTCACTCGGAATGAGCCAACCCAGAGGCCCCCATGACCATGCAAACGAAGATACGAAAGTGCACACCATTACCACCACGAAGATTCCATAGCCTGAGCTCAGATCATCGGAGCTGTCTTTCACTTTGAGCCCCAGTATTATCGCAATCACTACTTGGGACAGGAACATCTGGACGCCGGCTTCAATTAGAAGTAATCTCCGGCCGATTTTGTCGACGGAGTAGATGGAGACAATGGTGGAGACCACGTTGACAGCACCTGTAATAACAGCCGAGTAAAGCGCTGCGTCGTTTTTGAATCCTAATGTCTCGAACAAGACCGGAGCATAGAACATTATAGCGTTGATGCCGGTGAATTGCTGGAAAATCTGCTCCGAACATTCAAATATTATCAGTCTTTTTAATCGATGAATGATAGGAAAATGATTTTTTTTTTGCAAATATTAGGAATGTTTCTAACCTGAAGCGCAACAGCGATGACGAGCTGGGGACGGTTCCGGCGTTGGAGAAGGTTTCTAAAAGGGTGTTTCACTTCTTTGGCGATACGGCTGGCCTCAACCAGCTCCAGAAACTCCGGCTCGATGTTGTCGGTGCCGCGAATCCTTCTGAGCACGGCTTTTCCTTCTTCAAAACGACCACGTTCGATGAGGCTGTTCGGAGTTTCCACCACCAGTAAAGCTCCCAATGTCAGAAGTCCGGCGGGAATTCCGGCCAAACCCAGTGACAGCCGCCATCCCCAGCCACCCTTGATGCTGTGGTTGGAACCAAATTGTCAAGCACGTTGTTTATTTTCTTTTATTTTTCAAGGCAATCAAGCCCATATTTTGTTTGTTTACGGGATGTGCAGACATTTAAGCCGGAGATTCATTTCAAAATTAGATTAAACATGCTGAAGAAACAAGAAGCAGCTAGTCACAGAAATTGACTCACTTTGCTGTGCCATAGTTGACGAGACTTGCAAAGAGAATACCGATGGTGACGTTGAGTTGAAACAATATGTTGAGTCCTCCACGGATCCTCGTCGGCGCGATCTCTGACAGAAACAACGGCACCGCCTGTTTTTTTAATATCAATTATTAATATCAAAGTTCTTCTGAACTTCTGGCTTTTCTCCCTTAAAACCCAGATGTTAAAAAAGAAAGAAACCTGATTGGCGAAACCAACGCCGCAGCCGAGTAAAATCCTGCCGACGATGAGCATAGGCAGGTCTTGGGCTGCAGCGTTGAGAATGGTTCCGAGAATGAAGAAAACTCCGGCGATTAACATGGTCAGCTTTCTGCCTAGCTTTCTAGTCGTGTATGAAGCGAAGAAAGTAGAAGTTAAACCAGCCAAATACAGCGACGACGTGAACAATTGAAGCCCCTGATTGTCGTATTCGCAGTAGTTGCTCTCTGTCTCTTTCTCTTGTTTCTTTCTGTAAACAACTGGGAAGAATTTTTTCAAGAAATCCGGCATCGATGTTACACCCCCTGCATCAAAATCACCCACAATTCGTTGTTCAACGTTTCTCTGAACTTATACAGAAGTTTCTATCTCAAAGAAATAGGGGAGAGAGAGAGAGAGAGAGAGAGATGACGGAGGGTTTTTCTACCTGATACGCCGACGTCGTAACCGAACATGAGACCACCGGTAGCTGCCATTATACAAGAAATGATGACGATTGGCGTTATCTTCGCCTCGAACTCTTTACCTCCGGCCGCCGTCGAAAACCCTCCTGCCGGCATGGTTGCAAAATTCAAATTCTCTCTCTCTCTCTCTCAGAGCAGAAACAAGAAAAATCACGAAGATGAAAATGAAGATGAAAATGAAGATGAAGATGACAGCAGCAAGAGGAGTGTTATATAGGCTCAGGCATGCAGCGGGGTCTACCTTTTATATCATTCCACGTGGCATTTAAGACATCTATTTCTTATTTGACAACTATCATCTCTAGTCAATGAAAAAACCTTTGTCCATCAAATCCAATCCACGTGTCAAAGTCTTTTTTGACCGACAATACTAGTCGTTTATTTAAGCTCTCCTTTGACCAACTAAATTTTATTTAGTTTATTTCGTAACTTTTTTGTAATACCTTGTTATAGTAATTGTTGTTACTTAGGTCGCCATAGCGGTTCTGGCTCTATTTTATTTTGCTATAGAATCAGAATCGGAATTTACAGTTCTAGATTTTTAAAACTGGAAACAAAACCAACGATTTCAGTGCAGTTCCGATTTGAAGTATATTTTATTTTATATTTAAAAAAATTAAAATATAAAAATAAAATAAAATTTTTATTAAATTTGTGTCGAATTTTAAGTAATTAAGCGAGTTTATAACTATTTTTTGGATTTATATCGAGTTTTATTATGATTATTGTTGAATTTATGTCGGTTTTTACTCAATTTTATAATTTTTTTACTCACGGTCTCAGTTAGAACTTCACGGTTTTTTATTCTTAAAGTTTGAAATCGGCTCATAAATCATAATTTTTAAAAAAATAAAACTAAAACTGAATTAAAACTGTCAGTTCTGGTTCGATTTACATTCTCGGTCCGATTTTAGCTACCCTAGTTGTTATCAAATTTTAAAATAGTTAAGTTCATTCTAAATTATCAATATTTTATTAAACACTTTGGGGTGACGTGAATTATTTTTATTCAATATAATTTTTTTCATATTGAATTGAAATAAAATGCTTACAAATATATATATATATATATATATTTACATGATTCATCATATAGTAATACTGTCATATGATTTACTTTATACATAAACTCCAATACCATAAGTAATCTTTGAAGAATTTAAGGAAGTTTGTCAATGAGTTATCGTGTTTGAATTCATACACGACGGGATTTTATTTGTGTCCATTACGCATTATGCAAACATATCGTAGTCGGTTTGATTTTCCAAAAAGCATCCAAACCAAATTCAACCGCTTAATGTTTGGCGTCAATACCTCTTTTAATACTTCATTTTAGGAAAATATCTCTTCTGTTTTTATTTTTTGCCTAAGTTTATATCTGAATTTTACTCTGAAAATAAATATGGATTTTTAAATCTCAGGCAGTGTAATTTGCTGAATATATATTTTAATTTTAATGTTTTTGTAGTAGAATTATAACCTAAATTTGAGAGAGAGAGAAAGAGAGACGTCAAAGTTGACTAAAGGAATTGTGTCGACAAGGAACTATCACGTGATTGAAACCAGTCTATTATACAAGAAATCTCTTGATTCTTGATCACACTTTTATATGTATTATATGATCTAAAGTGTAAAGAATGGTAGTTCTTCCTCTTACGAGCAATGAAAAATATCCGGTAACTACGAGACTTTTATCGAGTTGGTGAGTATTCATTTTAACACGCCATGTTTATAGCAAACTCGAGACCAAAAGCTTGCCTGATTCGAGCTCAAACACGAGACTTACACTTCCGTCCTCGTGTAGAGGTAGATTTTAAGAATATTATTGAAAATTAAGCCAATAAAGCATTCGGTTATAACATCGTATGTTCCAGGATCATATGTTATAATTTATGCACTTATGTCACAACATCTTTGTCAAAATACTAGCCGGCTAATGATTGAATACATTCGACTAGAACAGAAATTGGAATTTGGGTTATAAAATCATATCTTGTATTTAAGAATTTTAGTTCAAAATAATCATATGTTATTGGAGAAGTTAGAAATAATATTCTAAGAGAAATTTCAATTCAAAACTTACAGCAAGAAAAATCAAACACGTTCTTATTTGACGCACGTGAAAACATTAAACCCTCCAAATCACCAATTAAAACATGGATTATGTTTCATCTACCTTCTTGCTTTTTACACCAGCTTCATCATCTTCCTACAAAGAATATCCTTCCGTCGTTCACATTGAGACTAAAATTGTCAAAGTTAGGTCTCTTGTGCTCCTCATCCGATCAACTTTGAAATCGCAATCCTTCTTCGTCTTCCGAGCCTTTTTTCTTAAAAACAAGGCATAATTTGATCGCGGGCTATTTGGCGAGCCTAAAACAAGTTAATGATAACTCTAGATTAAATAAAAATTATAACACATCGTAATTTAGGGTAACTCTAATATGACTATATTATTCTATATTCTTATGTTACATGCTGATATATCAAATCATAATTTGTATAATAACATAGTTATTATCTATTTACATTTCAATAAATTAATCATACTTGGATTAGATTACTCAATGTTTGAGATTTCAATATTTATAATAAAAAAATTAATTACGAGATAACCATTATCTAACTTGTCATGACCAAAACGCCAAGAAAATGGGTACCAAAGAAGTCACATGCAGAGCAAGAGAAAATGCTTGAAAGGGGAGATGCCCTCCACTAGGGTAGGCACAAAGGTCCCAAACCAAAATATTGTTTTTAATTTTATATGCGTTTAGGGTTTAGGGTACCCTACCCTTCTAAAACCTTCTTTGGAGCCCATTGATGCTCAACAAATGGGCTGTGAGGAATATTGAGCCCTATAAGATAATTAGGCCCAATGGTCATTTTTTATACTTTTGCTTTAATTTGATTTGACATAATGGAAGGCTATCAATGAAATTAATTTGGTAATTAATTTCTAGATTTTAAAATAATAATTATTTAAAAAATTAAAGTGGGTCAAATAGGTTTTCGGTGTAGTCCAATGTCACATATTAGATGCTATTGACTCGTTTGATTAATTGAAAATCCACTCAACTTCGCCAAACCACCATAAATGCGAAGGCATATCATTAGTACATTAAAACAATTTCAAGCTTCCACTGCAATTAAGTACTTATATAACTGCTTTAATACATTTGAAATACAATTAAAATAAAATAAAAAAATGAGGCAAAGTAATTAGGTAAAACTTTGATGATTAATTAGTAAAGATAATATATTGATTATAATTAATGATACATCTGCATCTGAGATTATTGATTACGAATTAGCGTGACAAATGAATATTTTAATAAATCTTTGTGGATGACACCTTTTACATTGTCCACGTCATCCAGATGACGTAGCCCTAATGTCCAGATGGCAGCAGGAAGAGATTCTGAGTCCTAGGCCCCCTGGTGAGCAGATAGAAGCTGGGGCCACATCCTACGTGGAGACACCTATTTATGTCAAGGCCCCGTTAGTTTAGCCTGTCCTCGTACCTTAGCTTCTACTGAGACCTTCTTTTGATGATCGGAATTGTACTGGCAGCTTATACAATTTCTACGAATAGAAAACGGCCACGTGGAGTATGGAATGCCTTTCCCTTTGAATGGGCCCACCTAAAGTAGGGTTTTTTATATATCTTTTTTATTCAAATATATGATAAATATGCAGCGCTGTGAAATTTGACCGGAGAAAGAAGGCCTCCCTCTTGGTATTGCCCATGTGCTTATCCGACACTTCACAATTAATTCTCAAAAATGAAAAAATAAATAAATAATTGAGAAGGTGGGACCCTCAAATAACACGTCACGGCGACCGGCGCAGCGTCTAGCCACCGTGAAAATAGGACCAAATGTGGGACCCACTCTTCTCGGAAGTGCCACGACCGTGATTCTACCTTTTCTACCTCTATTTCCGCCGTACCGTAAATAAATCCACCCAGCTAGCCTCGGTCATGTTGCCACGTCAGACCACGATGTGGGCGCTCAAAAGAGATCGCGACCGTAGAATATGCAGTGCTGTCAGTGGGCCCGGGTGTGAAAAAAGGTTAGAGAATATAAGGAATGACCGGTTGGAAAGGATATTTTGTGCGGTGACCTAGATTCGTTTGTCAATGGGAACGCGTCGAAACCGGCTATAACCGGTCGCAAAAAGAGGACTTTTCTCTAAGGGGACTTACTTTTCTAGAGTGTGATATTATTACATTTTTTTTATATAAATAAGAAATGTAATAATATTGATATGAGTAGATACATCATTTGAGCGAGCAGGCTAATATGATCGGTAAATCGAATGAGCAAGCCAGGCTCTCTCCCTTGCTACCGAGCTGGCTCACCAGGCTCGAAATCTCTGAGCCTGGCGAGTCCCGCATTTCCTCCCCAGATCGATCGACGATCCCCCATCTGGCTCCGGCGCTCTCCTTCCACAGCTCGATTTGTCATCGTCAGCATACCGTCAGTCGTCATCCTCCGTCAGTCTTCGTAGTGTCGTCGTCACCATCGCTCCTCATCGTTACCGATGCTCGCGATCGTCGGTCGTCGGTCGTCGCTCGACCTCACTGTCAACATGGCGTCACCAGCGTGGCCGCTTCGAATCTCCCTCCCTCTTCCGCCATCTCCCCTCTCGGTCGCGGGCCTCGCTCGCGGCTCTCTTCCTCTCCTATCTATCTCTCTCAAATGACGAAATCTAACTCTTGCAAGATGCAACAATTGGATTTTTTTTACCGTTAGTAAATCCAACAACTAGATTTTTATAAAAAAGGGTAGAGGGGTGTCGAAAATTTTTACTGATTTCTCTCGAATTATCTCAAGCTCTCACGCTCTCAATTTGCCTTTACTAAAGAATTTTTCTCTTGTATTTGATTGTTATTCAAAAAATTATCAATTACTCATCGAGGTATGCGTAAAATTAATTTGTGAAATTTTCAATAATGTTAATTTGTATTGTTACTTTTTTTTTTTATTTTGTAGGACTCGTAATTGTTGAATTATTCAAACAATTATCACGTATAAGTTATCCTCTAGTAATTAGTGAACGGTATTAATTTACAATTTTTTTGTTATTAATTTATATCGATATAGATGCACATTAACACACAATTTAATTAGTGAACGTATAAGTTATCACGTAATTTTTACACTGATATTTTTTTATATGTAATTTTTTATACTTTTAATTTTTTTATATGTAATTTTTTAAATTTGTAATTTTTATAATTCATATAATTTAATTTTAATGATACGTAATTTTTATTATAAATAATAAATATTTTTACATATGTTTGGTTCGTTTGACTCTGTTCGAATGGTCTCCATAGACTTGATATGTTTGGCTTGGACTCGACTCGAATATGGCTAGCAAGTGAGCCAACTCAAATCAAAATTTTGGAAAAAAATTTGAGCTAGCTGACTAAAATAGACTGAGGAAGAAATTTTTTTTAGCTCGGTTCGGTGCTCTCGATTGCCATTACTTATGAGAAAGAATCTGGAGCGACACGTGTCAGATTGTGTGCATAGAAAATTCAATTTATAATGAACGTGCCAGATTTTGCCATGTCGGACTTGATTGCCTTTTACCGTTGGATGTGTCGGGAGTGCACGGTCAGGATTGGGGATTGGGTTCGGAGCTTGAGATCTTGGCCGTTTGTGAGTCCTTGGAGTTGGGGCCGCTAAGGATGAAATATAGCGAAAAAGATGATGATGATACGAGGGGGCACAAAAAGAGGACAGAGTTAGGAGGTAGAGAGAGAGAGAGGGTCGTGAGGTCTTGAGGGGGCTTGGAGGTGAAAGAGGAGAAGGAGAACGAAGATTTGTAAGGAAAAGTTTAGATCCTTTTGCGAGTATTCGAGTTTACTGAATCGATCTTTGGAAGCTGAAGAGTGCGATTTTGCCCAAGGTTATGTCAGAGTTCAGGTGATGAATGATAGGAAAGCTAATCTGGGTATTCCTGATTTGGTGAAAAGAAGAATTCGCAAGAGATATGGATAGAAACAGAGAACCGAGGAGGACGACCCTGGCGGCCACGAACGGATTAATGAAACGAAGACGTAGAACTACGAGTCTTAGAGAGTCCCCCGGTTCGTTTTTCCTTAGATCTACCTCACAAATGAATGACGTCTCATTGATTTCAATCCATTTTCTGATTGTAAGGTTTTGCTTTTTGCAGAGGAAGATGTGGTGATTGAGTTGCAGGAGACAGGGAGGCTGAGAGATCGAGGAGCTGGGAAGAAAGACCGGGAGAGAGAGCGGCTTAGCCGCAGCAAAAGAAGGAGAGCCGACAGATTAATGCAAGGGAGTAATAGGGAAGAGGCTGGGGAAGAGAGTTCAGAAGATAGTGTAAATGACGAAGAAGATGAGGATGAAGACGACTGTGGAGGTTCAGTCAGGATGCTTCCTCCGAACCCGTCGTCGATGGCGTCGATTTCTCATCAACGGAAAAGCTTTCTTCCGGCGAAGACTTTTCGAACCGCCGCCGCATCGTGGAAAGCAGCCGACGAAATGATCGGCGTGCCAGTTCCGAGAAGAGCACGCTCAGGTAGAACTCCGGTTCAGGTGGCGTTTTTAAGGACTCTTCTTAGCGACTAAATTTCTCACTGGTTTTCGATTTTCAGTATCTACGAAAAGGTCTCACGACTCTTGGACTCCGACCACTGGGGCTGATGCCGCAGAGCTCATGCACCGTCAGACTTCGACATCTCCGGTGAGACAAAGCGTCGGTTCTGCGACGGTGTCTCTAGCTCCGGCGTCGCCTTCTTCCTCTAATGCTTCGACGAGGAAGAAACCGGTGGGTCTTTCTCCTCACGTCGTTACTTTCCACATTCTCCTCCTCGGTTTTCTAAAATGTTCTTCGTTTTTGCAGAAATCTAGCGGACCGAAACTGAGGCCTCCAAAATCATCGTCGAAATCTTCTTCGGCTCAGGAAGAAATCGAGATCGAGATTGCCGAAGTGTTGTACGGAATGATGAGACAGCCACAATGGCCTTCCAAACAGGAAATCATAGCCAGCGATTCTTTAAAGTTTGATTCGAGAGAAGCGAACAAAACGACGTCCGACTCTAAATCTAGGGCTTCTTCGCCGATCTCAAGTTCGTCCTCTGCTTTACCACTTCCGTCGTCGATTCTGACGCAGAATTCCGTTTCAACTATCACTTCTATATCTGCCATAGGTGAGTGTTCTTCTCCTACTTCTTCTCCGATTTACCTACTCTGAAATGGTTGGTAAATTGCGTATTATTGCTTATTTGAATCTGCAGGAACTAAGAGGAGAAGACCTCGGCCGAACAAGCACGACGACGAAAACCTCTCAATTTTCAGCGGGAGGAATACTCCCATTTTCTCGACAACGAAACCAGAGGTTGACCATGCAGCGAAACCAGAGATTTCTCCCCATAATTTCAAGAAATCTTCAAGATTTTTGGCTGAAAATGGCATAGTTGCAGTTGATACCGGAAGTTCTCAAGTTACACAGTCTTCGTCGGAGGTGCAGATCGAGCATATCAAGGCTGAAAGTTACGTTCTGTCAGATTCAAATCTTTTGGTTGCAGAATCAAATGGGAAAGATTTGGGAGTGACGAAGGAGGAGCCTCAATCGCCCAAAAACAAAACTTTAATCCCCATCTCGAACCATAATATTCCAGATGAAAAGATACCGACGAAACCGTAAGTATAATTTTTCCTCCACTTTCTGGGTTTTCTTCACTTTTCGATGTCTGTATTTTGAAAAGTTCTTTTTTCTGCAGTCATACATCAATGGTGGAACATGAAAATCCGAGAGAAGAGAAGTTTCAGATAGATCTGATGGTAAAACCATTATCATCTTCAGTATACTTCTACTTTTTTCTTATTTTAATTCATCAAACCAGACGGTGATCTTTTCGATCAATTTCCGTCCAGGCTCCTCCTCCATTCCGATCATCTCCGGAAAGAAATGTCGAGGCCGATTCTGTGGCTGTAGATCCGAAATCTATGGTTACTGAAGCAGAAATGGTGAGTGGGCCACCACCCTGGTGTGGATCATGATAGAAACAGAGACGGTTAAAGAGTCTAGAGAGAGGGGGGAATTTTTTATTTAACTGGTGTAATGAATAAACGTGTTTTCTTGTGGTCGTAGGAAACAACTGTGGCTGCAAAGGTAAAGGAAGACGAAAAAGAGGCAAAAGCTAAATGTGGCGATGCTGATCCTAGAAATCATCCTGTTATTATTAGTAAAGAGAAGAGTGAAAGAGATGCTGGCTATGGAGGTTTAAGCAATAATAAGCAAAGCAGGCTTGCTCAGAAGCATCAACAGCAACCTTCAAATTCAGACAAAGCTGGTAAATTTCAACCCCCATCTTCATTTTCCTATCTGGGTTCTTGGAGATTTTCATGGTCATTTACTTTCTCTCTCCTTTATCTCCTCAGGCCTAGCTAATTCTCTTCCTTTCTCCATGTCTGTTCCTGGTTGGCCAACTGGACTTCCTCCCATGGGGTATGTTTGTTTTTTGTTTCCCGGTCTTTCTCTCTCTACGCTTGTCGTTGAGAATTGAGTTTGATTATCTGCAGATACGTGACTCCTCTGCCTGGCGTTGTATCTATTGATGGGAGCTCTGTTTCATCTACGGCTATGCAGGTATGGGTTTGTTGCCAGGCCTATTTCCTCTCTTCTCTTTGTTTCTTGCTGATGAGGGATTCTTGTCTAGCCTCTGAACTTGCTTATCCCTCAGCCCCGGCCAAAGCGATGTGCCACCCATTGCTACATTGCTAGGAACATTTGTTATAATCAACAAATTGCAAGGATGAATCCTTTCTGGCCTTCTGCTCCTGGCTCTGCGTCTATGTTCGGGGCCAAGCACTGCAATCCAAATGGCTTACCCTCCTCGGATTATCATGGAAATCTCTCTGGTAAAAACATGAGTTCTATGCAGGAGAAAGCCCAGAGTCTTCCCATTTTTTCTGCTCAATCGGCAAAAGATAACAAGCCCGGTCAACCATCTTCGATTGTCGACGTTTCTCAGAGAAAGCAAATTCTAGTTCAGCAATCTTTGGCTCCAGGAGCTCCTAACAATTTCCTGGTACTTTTTTTTTGTTGAAATCTGATTTTTTTTGTTCAGGTGTTTTTTGTTGGTTTGATCGTGAGTGTGTTTTGTTTAGCAGGGTCCGGCCTTTATCTTCCCGATGAGTCAACAACAGGCTGCAGCCGCAGCCTCTGTCCGACCTGCTGGCTCAGTGAAGTCTCCGGCCAGTGGCCCTGTTTCCTCGGCTGCTTCTGTTTCATCTTCAGGCAGCGGGCCTCCCACAGCTGTCATTGCAGGGCCTACTATGAGCTTTAATTATCCTAATATGCCCGCCAACGAGACTCAGTACTTAGCCATCTTGCAGAACAATGGGTATTCATTTCCGATTACAGCACATGTCGGTGCGCTACCTGGTTATCGAGGATCTCATCCTCCAGCTATGCCATTTTTTAATGGCTCCTTCTATTCTTCACAAATGATTCATCCTCCACCGTCCAGTCAGCCGCAGCTGAGCCAACAAGGTCCACCAAGTTCCTCTTCGAATCAGAAACATTTACCGAGCCAGCAGCCAAGGTCACATAGCTATGGTGGTGGCAGTGGAAATTTACAAGGGTTTCCTTCCAAAAACCATTCTTCTCAGCCGTTGCAGCTTCAGCAAGCTCGGCCTCGCCCACTTGAAACTGATATTGGTGGAGAGGAAAGCCCATCAACAGCTGATAGTCGGGTTTCTCGGTCGAATATCAATGTCTATGGTCAGAATTTTGCCATGCCGATTTACTCACAGCCGAATTTCTCTTCGATCAATCCTCCGGTCACAATTGCCAGTGGCAGTGAAAAGAAAAGTTCTCAACCACAGGGTATCTCTAAAACTGGAGTTGAACCATCTCAAGCTCTTGCTTTGTCTTTTGCCTCCATTAACGGTGCTTCAACCAGCCCCTGTATTGACCTTTCGACTAATGCGACAAATCATCCAATGTTCCAGAACCTTCCCGAAGTCACCCGACACGGTTATCAGATCATGGCTGCGGCCCATGTAGCGCAGCAGAAGAAAGTCTATCAAGATGGGAACACCATGGACCGTAACAAGTCTTCAAATGTAGATGAAGAAAGAAAAACTTCCGGGAAACTTCCAGCTCCAAAAATTGGTCAGTCAACTGCGTTCTCCAGAACGGAATTATCTGATACATCTGTCGTCTCCACCATTCCCGGTGGGACTGCCATGGTAGATAGCTCAGCTCAAAGGCCTTCTGGGTCTGTTACGCAACAAATGCCGGCCATGATTAGCTCTCCCAATGCCTATAATTCTCAACAGCAAATTCAAAGGAATCAGCAGGTGATGCTTCAGAAACAGCAGCAATTTGCTGCAGCAGCTGCTGCACGAAACAAGACCCCACCGACTAGTAACGGGGGTGGAGTTTATCCTGATCACCTTCCATCTTCAATGGCTGCCAAGTTTCCAAATGCTTTGTCTTCTTTTTCGCAAAATCTGGTCCAGAGTAACAGCACTAGTCCAGCTCATTCTCCTCAATGGAAGAACTCAGCTAGGGCAACAACAACGTCTCAGGCTCCCACGCAGTCTGTTTCGTCAACTGCTTCTAAAAAAACTCTTCCACAACAACCCAATCGATCGCAGCAAAGCCAGGCGCAGATATCTTTTGCAGCAAATCCTAAATCATCTGTACAAAATCAAGTTCAACAATCTGTTTGCGGGCAAGCTCCATCTCCTCCATTGATGGTGGGCTCTCCTACCTCTTCCATCTCAAAAAGTGCAGGTGGGAGCCCAAGATTGGCTACTTCGACAGGAAACAAAACTGGCCAAGCAGCCGTGGCACCTCAGCAAATCAAGAATTCCCAACCATTGCCAAACCAGAAGTCGATCCTTGGAAATAAGACCCAGTCGGCTCCACAACAGCATCTATCGAAGCAAGCATTACAACAAGCTCAACTCTTCTTTTCTCATCCATATATGCAGGCTCAAGCTTCTCATTCCTCTAGTCCATCGACTCTCCCAGCTGGTAGTGGATATTATCTTCAAAAACGCCGAGGAGAGCCCCAACCTGCTGCACATGGTCAATCGCCATCGTCAAGTGGAATGTTATCATTATTGCCAGTCACGTTAGATCCTGCAAAAGCAGTGGCTGTAGCTTCACCCGGGAGCAAGGTAAAATCCGGCAGTGGTCTGCCATCTACAGCAATACTCCACGCAACCCAGTATCCACCCGGGATGCCTGCCGGTTTCCCGTACATTCATGCTGTTTCGACCACAGCCTCACAGGTGAAACCCGCCGAGCAAAAACAACCTGTGGGTGAGTAGATCAGTTCTCTGTGCTTACAGTTGATTTATGGGGGTGGTCGGTTTTTGGATCAAACGCCCGGCCGACACGAATTCCCAATTTTGTGAAAGAAGATGAAAAAGTTGGCTAAATTCATTGGTCTTTGATGGGGAAAAAAAAAATACAATGCAAGCCAAGATCTTGGCCCCCTTTGTGTTTTGCAGGGTTGAATGTGGGAGAGGTAAAAAGAATCGAAAGACCACCACCCATTGTTTTGCAGCTGTAATGGAAGCTTCTTTTTGCCTCCTGAAATTGAATGTTAGGGCCATTTTGTAGAAGACTAGGAAGATGATTAGAAACAATGTTTGTTTATATCATGGGCAATGTAGGAGGGTGTACATGCCAATGGCCTCCCTTATATTAATATAATGACCACCCTCATTTTTCCTATCATCATCCCTGTTTTATTCTTACGTATACCGTTGTCGATTGACCAATGAGATTGGGCAGCCAATTCACTGGCTTGGATGAGGAGGGTAGTGGAGATTGTGGAGAGACAAAGTGAGGTGGGAATTGTAGGATTTTACACGTCCACGATCTCAGACATTGTGCTTTTGTTTTGTTTTATGTTGTTGGGGGGAGGAACCGGGGCTTCTTTGTTTCTTATATTAAACTATATAATATATGCTTTCAATATCCATCAATTTTTACATATTCTGACAACGTTAACTAATATACAAAGTTTTAATTTTTTTAATATTTATACGATTTATTAAAATTAAATATAATTATAAAGACCATCTTTAACTAGAATAATAGCAATAAAAATGAGATATCCACTTCCAAAAGAATAGCAATTGGAAATTACTATTAAAATAGAAATTGTTTATTGACGAAAATATTAGATGCGTAGATCGGACGGTGAAGGTGAGCTGAGGATTTGATTTGTCGGCAGCCGTCCAAATGATTGATAGATTCACAAGAATGGAAGACAAAAGCCAAAAGCATTCCTCCAATAGGATCGAGTTAAGTGATTCGGTAGGGTCCACTCATCTTTTCTTTTTTAATATAAAATTGATATATTTAATCAAGAGAGGAAGGAGTATCAACAATTCTTTCCCCAAATCATTTGAAAAAGGGTTCATGATCTCCTATGCTTGCTATCCACTTCTTTAAAAAATGAGCTTTTTTTTACACATGGTTTGTCACGGTGAAAACATTTGAAGTCTTTTCTGTTTTTAGACTTTCTCCTGAATTTCTCATGTTTACCATGTCCATGTGGTTGACTACTCTTGCTTCTTCCACGACTTGCAGGCTTTTAAGAAACTAGTACATGTGAAGAAAATTCACATTTTTCTTTTCTTCTTGCTTTTTCATTGAGTAAACTATCTTTAACCATCTTCATTGGCAATGTTTCACCTGGTGCTGAAGTACTCAATGAGACAACCAAAGTTTTCCAACTATCTGGTAGACTACCCAGAAATAATAGTGTTTGCAACTCATCCTCAAGTTTCAATTTCATTCGAGCCAACAGATTAACTAATCTCACACAGTCGCCTGTATGCTCAGTCATACTTTTTCCATCATTCAATTTCAAATTCACAAGTCTTCTAATCAACAACGCTTTGTTACTGAACGTGTTTTTCTCATACAGTACCTCTAACTTTTTTCACAAAGTATTTGTTTTGGTTTCATCTGCGATATGATGGAATATATTGAGATCTACCTATTGTCTGACTGTAGCGAAAGCTTTCATGTGCAAAATTTCTCAATCATCATCACTCATTTCTTTTGGCTTTTCATTGTCTAACACTGACATAAATAGATCTTTACAATAAAGAAGATCTAACATCTTTCTTTTCCAAATAATGTAATTCCCTGAGTTCAATTTCATCATAAAAAAAGAATTATGCTCTTTCATTTAAAACACACAGATTTCTATCTGTTCTTTTTGTTACCAAACTTGTGCTCTGATATCAATTATTGGGAAACGATCAGATAATTAACCTGAAAATTAATTCTCCTAGTTCTTGTGTACTAAATGAGAATATCAAATCCAAGCCTTCAATATCAATGAAATCCAAGCAAATAACTAAGCAATAAACGAAAACGAGACATCGATATTTTAACGTGAAAAATCCTCCAAAGCAAAGGTAAAAACCACGGGCGATGAGCCACCAAATCAAACCTCAACTATGTTAAATAATAGGTATACAAAGTTCTCTCTAGATCGTCAAACTAGAATATTACAATAACTCATTCAAATCAAGCAACAATCTCGAATTTAACAAATAAAGAAATAACAGATAAAAGACGATAAAAATGGCAGTCCCATTTTTATTCCAACAGGCAGTCTTAGAAAGCATAAAATATGATCTCAACCGTTCAGAACGTACATCTATGTGTCTCGAAGCTACGGTCAAACTTTCAAGCCGATCCAACAGTTGAATATGAAGAAGACGAAAATCATTTTTTCTGGTGCAGAAAAATCTGAACCCCCTTTTTATTTCTCTCTTCTCTCTATATTTTCTTCAAGGCTGCTCTCACTCTCACACTTAACCTAGCAACCACTTTTTTTTTATTTAGGTTAAGATATCCTAACGAGCTTAAGTGGTCAAGCCCACAAAAATAAGTTTGACCCAACATTAATAATAGATCCCTCAAAACTAAGTGGACTTCTACCGCTTGAACTACATGCACTCCATTGCATTGTGGCCGTTCAATTTTTCCCTATAAGAAACTGGTAACGATCAACAAGAAAACATTCTTGGCAGTTAAAGTTCCAAAATTTTAATACATGCTTTTATATAGCAAAATAACAAAAAATTTAAATACTCCCACTCCCACTCGACCTCCCCCTCCCCCTCCCCCTACAGCACCAAACAAAGGGTTTATAGTGTATAAGGGAAAATTGTGATTTCAGAGTCAAATAGAATACAGTAAGGAATCATTATAAGCATTTTCACCCAAAAAAGACCATTAAATTGGAACCGACATATTATTGTTGCTCTAGACAAGCATAAATAATGTTTGACACAATCTCAAGATGGCGAGAAACTCGATTAAAATGAATTTCAATATATGTGATTCAGCCAATGTCCAGAGTAACGACCCGCAAAGCATCGATTAGATTTCTGCTTATTTGTAAAATTTGGGGGAAGATCTATCTGATTCTAAAGTCAAAATAACAGGTACCCTTTCCTTGCTCTCCCGTCGATAAATAAATTTAATATACGTTATCTCCTTCATCCCCGCCAGATCAGCTGCAGCAATGAAACCCTCGTCTTCTTCGAGAAAACTGAAAGTTTCAGCTTCAGAGGCTCCGGTCGGTTTCACCCCGCCTGAACTGGACCCGAGCGCTCCGTCGCGGATCTTCGGCGGCAGCACTGGTGGGTTGCTCAGAAAAGCTCAGGTGGAAGAGTTTTTTGTAATAACGTGGGAATCTTCCGAGGAACAGATTTTGGAAATGCCCACCGGTGGTGCAGCTATTATGGGACAAGGTGCACTTACGGGTTTTTCGTTTTATTTTTATAGTATAATCTTAGTGTTTTTATGTGAAAATATGAAATTAAAATATACAATTACCGTGGTAATATAACATCAAACTAATTTATAGAGGTAGGACTGAACAAAATCGGATTGGAACTATAAAATTAAAATGAAACCGTCAATTTTAATCTAATTTTAATTTTAATTTTTAAAAAACTGTAATTTATGAGTCAATTCTAATTTTTAAGAATAAAATTTTTGAAACAAGAATCAGAATCGGGTAAAAAAAATTTAAATCCAACTCAAATCTTAATAAAACTCGATATAAATCTAAAAAATAATTATAAATCTATTCAATTACTTAAAATAAAACTGAATTAAAACCAAACCGCACCAAAACTACTAGTTATGCTTCTAATTTCAAAAATTCAAAACCCTAAATTTTAATTTTATTTTTATTTTAAAATGAAATCAAACCAAACTACGTGCACACCGCTACATAGAAGTTAGTACTTGAGGGCAATACTGGGTAATTTACTACCTTAAGTGCATTTAGAGCAATATGGTAATTTAATAGAGTTTGGTACTTGAATCATACAAGGACTAAGCTTTTTATTCACACATGATACCATGGCATAATTACAAAGGCATGTACAGTGTGGGATTGCATCAAGCTCCGACGGCTGTAGATGTAGATGCGAGGAAGCAATCAAGTTGGCTTCTGGTGCGGGTGATGCCACGATCGTTGCAATCGTTGCCGTCCGTTGAGCTTCCCCATATCTCCGGAATCACTTGCGGTAAGCTGCCGACCATCTCCAATGCGTAGTCTGCGTCTTTGCTCTTCGAGTTTTTACCAACCTTCACCCACGTAAAGAAATCGCATAATCAGATCTCCAACTGGCTTATGATAGATAGAAGTGGGATGTGAATGGCTATGATAGGATTATTAAATGAATTATTTATTATTAATGAAATAAAAAAATAGCTAAATGGGTATGGAGCATGACGTGGCCGATAAGCATCAACTGCAATAGACAAGTGACTCGTTATCCACCTTTCCTTAGCTAAGACACGTGGCAAATTGGGATACGTAAAAGCTTTACTATCTGATTAAAAAAGGGGATTTAATAGGAGTTACCAAAACGGTGGAGAGGCCCATTGCTTTCCCGGCAGTGACGTTGCGAATGTTGTCGTCTAAAAAAAGCTGCGAATCAACCAGAACCAAAAATTTAGCGAGTCACAATCACAAAAAATATGATCGGAAAAGGACATATGACGGTGACCGGAAATCATATCACCGACGAACTCTGAAGGCTCACCGTGCGTCTAGGATCAACTTTGGCAACATCGAGAGCGATTTTCATGGCGGCCAAAGATGGCTTCAGAACAACGGGGAACTCGTTCGGCCGACTTGCTTTTGAGAGATTTGGATTCATCGTTTCAAAGCAGATTATGTTTTCAAAACAGTCTTTTAATCCAAGCCGATCCAATGCCCTGTCAGCGTGGTTCCTATCCGAATTGGTGAATATCTGCGGTTTCAAACCAGTCCATTTCCGTTCAATTTAGTTCGATTTCACTGAGACATGTTTAAGTAGTTTTCATTTTGGCGGAGCTTACTATTTTCCTTTGCTTGATGCTTTGGAGGAGGTTTCGTAGCTGGGAATCAGGTTTAATGCGTTCGTAAGGCAGCCTTCCGTGTACGAAACTGAATTTTTTTTAATGAAAAGAAGACAGTTAAGCTCAATTCTAGAAGTTTCTCTTCAATTCCAGAGAGTTGGAATAAATAAAGTTTTTGCTAACCTGTGGTAATCATCTGCCTCGATATTATAGTCTAAAGCCTGTATCAAAACATAAACAGGAAATTAAAACTCCGTTTCGAAATTAAATGACAACGACTTTTTGAAGCGATTCAATGATCAAAATCAATTACTCGTAGACCAGCGAGAGAGCTGCCATAGGTTTTGAAAAGTTCAACTCGGAGACTCGAAGCTTTAATCTCTGGAAATCCACATTTCTCAACAAGAAAATCTGAAACAGAGGAAAAATTCAACTCCAGCTTCCTTTTTTTTTCAAAAATAAGTAACGCAGTCAGATCAAAGACGAAATGTACTGAATTCAAACCTTCGATGTTCTTCTTGCAAGCCTGAGCGATTCCAGTATTAGAAGGGTACAAAGTATCATCCAGATCTGCTTTTCGACAGAACAAAAGCAAGAATCACAAACACGCCATACAAAGTCGAAAGAAGAAGAAGGAGCAGAAATTATTCAAAATCATAAATACCGAACATTAGGCAATCAAACGGAGAAGAAGAACGGCAGAGAGACTTGACGAGTGAAGATTCCATGGGAGAAGAGAAAGCGCTTGGCAGTGCGTTGGAGCGAACGGAGAAGACGAAGGGTTCCACGAGGCGGAAGAAGAGAGGGGCAGAGGTAGGTATTTATAGCGGGGCGAGTCAAGGCTTCCACGTTTTTTCTGTTTCGGAGAAGGAATTGTCATTGGATAAACGAGAAAGAAAAGTGGACTCCACGCGCAAAGCTTCCATTATCTTTTGGACGAAAATATCCTTCGGGGAACGCGCCTATAAAAAAACCAACAAGAAATTGTTTGACACGTTTGATTTGCAAGACTAAAAAACTAATTCATGTGTTTAATATTTGCTACCTTTATAATTTAATACTCCACCACGTTACACGTTATTTACTCCCATGATTACTCATATAATCGTAATTTTCATGATTATCTGACGATTTACTTCACAATTAAGATTTCTAATTCAAGTTAATAATACCTTAATTGAACTAAACAATAAAAAAGAAGAAGCATCAGTCTCTTTTATGCACGCTCCATTTTTGCTCGGGGTGGTAACTCATCTGGTAGAGTTTTGTAATTGGGTCATTTGGATTATGCGATGAATAATTGAATTTCGTTTTTCCCAAATATCGAGAAAGAGGATCGAAACATGTCAAACTGAAAAGACTCTACTTAGACAAACATTAGCTGACAAGAAGGTAACGACAACAAGATGGGCAGCTAGTCAATCATATAACTATTAATGTGATCCTATAACGTAAATATAACATCATCGTAATTTCTATGATTGTCTGACGATTTACTTCACCTTCGCGGGTACGGTCTCTAATCAAATTGAGGATGCCCTGATTGAACCAAACAATGGAAAAGAAGAAGCATAGGTCTCTTTATGCACGCCCCAATTGGCTAGGGGTTGATAACTCATATGGTAGAGTTTTGCACCTGGCTCATTTGGATTACGTGATGGATAATTGGATTTCATTTTTTCTGAGTATGGAGAAAGATAATCATAGAACTTGTTAACGTGATCCTATAACGGCAAATTAATTTGGAATGAAACTCAGATAGTAATGTACAAAGATAAAGTTTACTTTTGTGATGGATACTTCTTTGTGAATGATGGTCTCATCGGTGATGGGGATTGTGGGGGACCTTACGTGACAAATAATTGAATGTCGTTGGTCTTTAAATATCAAGTATTTGCAATAATTATGTTAATTAAATATTTGGTGTGTCGCACAAAAAAAAAAGATATTTAATAAAACAATTATTTGAGCAAATGGTTTGATTCGAAGAAATTAGTGGACCTTAGCTCAAATCCTCGTGGCATGGAATGTGGTGGAATCCCACTATGCACCACACCACTATATCTTTATTTTCAATTTCTCTACCCCTACAACATAACATATACTTTTTATTAATTGAAATAAAAATCAAACACATGAACTATTGTACAAACGTGACATTATTTGATTTGAAGTTACCTTTTGTCCAAGCTCCCAAGCCATCGTCGCCGTGGCTTCTATCGGTGTACATACCGGAAGCCCACTTCTCCGACTTGTTGTACGGGGTCACCAAGACCTGATACTTGGTAAAAGAAGCCCGGATTCGCCGATAATCGTCGTCGGAAAGGACAGATGTTACCGGCTGTCCGGTCGTCGACCTGGTTCCCCAGCCTGGTCTTCTTGTTACTATTCACAACCAATTACTCCCGGGGCTAGGAACCCAACCGGAACTTGGCCGCTGATTCTATTTTCGCAATTTTTTGGACCGCCGTCCAGTAGCTCTTTCGTTGTCTTTTGGAGTCCGACATTTTCACCGTTTGCAAATTTGTCTTGAAGGAGTTATTGACACCGTCGACGTCTAGGTCGAGGTAGTATGCGAGAAAATGGTCATGGTTGACGGCGATGGTGTTGTTGGGCACGACGGTTCCGTGCATATCTTCCGTTGTATGGACGGTGTCTGTGTATGACTCCGCCCTCATTTACTTTTTTAATTATATAATTATGAAAATATATATATATAAAAAAAAGGAGAAATACGACGACGATGATGGAGCCACTTCGTTTGAACTCCCAGTCAAGAACATAATCGTAGTTTCCTACAGTGGCCACCATTCTTACCACCAAGCTTCTCTCTGCCTCCCTCGACTTACCTGTGCAAAAAGTTTAAACTTTTTATAAACTTCTTCAGTCTCGATGCGGTCTGAGAAATTGAATCGAGATAGATTAGGAAGTTGAAGTAGGGTTTCTGTTTTACCAGTTTCCCTGGAACGCTGATTTCAGTATGTCTCCAAGCAACAGAACCAGAATGTTTTTCGAAAACACAAATAACCCTAGATATCTTTTGAGCTTTCCGATCTGCTCCATTCAAATATCTATCAATGTACTCTGCATTTTCTGGCCAATCTGTAATAACCCGAAATTTTAAATCTCGAATTTCAAGGAAAATTTTTCGCGAAGTTTGACTAATCGATTGTCGTATGCGGAACGTAAAATTATCGTATATGCCACGTGCGACGACTTAGTCAAACGAAATAAATTGAAATATCTCGGGACGAAATCGAGCTACGATTTTCGAATGTAACGTAAAGGCCGATTTTACGAAATCAACAGGCACATAATCGTGTCGGGATTTTATTGAAACGACGGGAATCGAACGAAAATCGGAAAAACGTTACGAAATAAATATTATATTTTAATAATATTATATTATTTAATATAATATAATATTATTAATTATAATATTTTATTATATTAGTAAATTAAAAGAAAAACTGAAGAAGACTTCGTCTTCTTCAGCTTCCCCCGACGCCGAGAAACAAGAGAGAGAGAGGGAGAGGAATCGTCGGCAAACGGCGACCGTTCGACGAGATTAAGGTGTCAAAACGTCCGCAACGAAGAGAGGAGCAATCCTTGTAAAGCGGCTTTTAAGGTAAGTTGATATTTCGTTCGATTTTGGGGAAAAATCGAACGTTTAGGGTTTCGTAATTTTCCTCCCGAAACCTCGATTTTTCGGTCGATCTTTGGAACAGAACTCTTCGTGTCTTCGTTCTGAGTGTTTTGATGTAAAGATC
>QAOC01048634.1:3698-69241 GCA_003255005.1 Begonia fuchsioides | reverse complement strand
GACGTCGCACTTTTAACTATTAAACACTAAATTTTCTTGCACAAAACATAAAAACTTCATACTTTTATCACAAAATCCTAATTTTTTCACAATAGACCAGAGAAAATTTTGGGAGAGAGAGACCTGAGTCGTGGTTAAGGCGGCAAGCCGAAAACCCTCACTCCCTTATCAAATAGGTCAACATGGAAAGGTGGAAGGTCATGAGTGATGTGGAGCTTCAAGCATGATGTGTCACCATCCAAGCTAACTATCTTTTAATCCACGTGACATTTTCTTATTGGTTCATCCTTAATTAATCATAGATTAAATTCTTTAAAATTTCAATTGAAAATTCAACATTTCAGTAATAAAGTGTTGACCTCTCATTCAAGGTGTCACTCTTAACCAGCTCAAGAGTTCAAGGTGTTGATCTTTTAATTGTTTCATAATTTTTGCTTCACATTTCTTATTTTCATAATTCAAAAACCCATAGTTTTCTCATTAAGTTGACTTTAACTTTGTAGAAGACGTAAACTTCAAAATAATAGTTTAACATAATAAAATATACAAAAGACTGAAAAATCGCTCAAAAGTCCATAATTCTATAGTCCAGATTTTCTTTACCAACTTCAAATGAGCATAACTTTCTCTACACGACTCCAATAGAGTAGATCTACCTATCAATCTTTTTAACTAGATGTCTACTACAACTTTGTAGAAGAAATCTTTGCCAATTAGGCTCTTCTATGACATGATATGATTCGAACACAGAAACTGCTCGGTTACAAAATTTTAACCCGACATTTGTTAACAATTCTTGGGTTCTAAGGTTCATAACTTTCTTGATATGTTTACAATTTAAGATATTCTTGTTTCTGTAGTTTCATTTGCTAATCTATTAAATTCCATTAGAAGAAACCAACTCCATGTGAAGACAATAAAACCTCGGAATTAGGTAAATACCAAAACTATTTTCGATTCGTCAATTCATTACTTCCAATGTGTAATTTCATCTTCATATTCATCTTTTCTTAGCTCATTTCATTATTTAATCATAAAACATTATATATTCGCATAATGTTATGGTACATCAAAAAGTTAGGTGTTACAAATATTCCTTCAACTTTTAGTTTTCTCGCTCTCGTACCTCTTGATTCTACTCTCTCGATGTGAAAGTCAAGATCTCAGACACTATCATATCATTGTTTAATCCATGTGATGTTTTTGCTCGATCTTCTGCTGGACCTTTTAAGAACAGTTATCTCATTCAACACACATCATCTCTTATTCTCGAGTATATTCAGGCATTCATTCCGTTGATGGATATGACATAATTGTTACTTATTTCTGCTTCTTTGATACGTATAACTATGATCTATGCTTTTATAATATAGATAAAGAAAAATACTTCGAAAAAAAAGAAGCTCGCCAAATCTAAAAGCCCTTATCAAAGATACTTAGATGGTGATTCGATTATTGGTCCTCTAAGAGAAATTAACAAAAAATACTTGTTTATTGTTAAATATGATATACCTGCTCAAACTTTCACTCAAATCCTACAACCTTGTTGTAAGTCTACAACAAAGCTATCTCCTCAAAAGAAACCCAATGCTTCTAGTTTAAGTTTAGTCCCTTCTACGCCCTATCAAAAACATATAGAAAAAAAGCCTATTCCAGTTATCAAAATTTATACGCCAAAACACTGCTATTTCCTCAAAAAAAAAAAAAGAGAAGAAAATGAAGTAAAGCCCCAACCGCCAACTATGTTCATGATTAAGCATGTTGACTTTTCTTCTCCCTTAGAGGCTTATTTAGAAGACAAAACCACAGACAATACCTACTTCCCCTTTGATTTAGAGACAGACACTGGCTTGAGCGTTGCATCAGAAATGGTGGCTGAGCTAGACATTACTGATCAAGATGTAACCAAAATAGCTGATATGATCGACGCTGAGATATCGACTTCGGTGTCGATTTGGAATTTCTAGATAAGCAGAAATAGCAGTATTACGAGTTTATGTCATAATTGTGCTTCGAAGTAGGCTGCATCGGATTACATTTCACCCCACAATCCCTGCTCCAAAACCCTTCAAGTTCTTAGGTGCTCGAAAGACGGATGCGCCTCTGTTCATGGACGTTTCGAAGAAAACATGTACCAAGTCGAAGGGTCGGAAAAAGATCCCAAAGAAAATTCAAACCAGACACCAGAAAGATCAACTAATTATGCTGATATTTGGGCACAAAGAGATGGACCCGACCCGAAGTTAGATGACAAATGAGAGGCACAAGGAGAAGGTATCGACCGAGAAACAAGTGGAGATAAATGGAGAAAACTCGCAACCGATCGGTTACTTTTGGTTTCTCCGATGATCATGAAAATGAAATCACACAAGAGCTTAGATGGCTCAAAGCCAAGCATCAAATGCAGCTGAGAGAGCTTAAGAACCAGCAACTTGGAGCAACAACCAGAACCACGAGCTCGGGTTCGAATTGCAACCTTCGAGATTCGATATTTGGCCACCGGGGTAGTCCGATTATCGAAGCCGAGGAGAAAGACGATGAGGGTGACGATTCTTTCAAGCTGGAGTTCATGACATCTAAGAGTTTCTGCAATGGAGGCTTGAATTCTCTCCACAGAGCAATCTTTGCTGGTTTATGTACTGTTTTGCGACAAAAATAACTTATTTATTAAATGAACTCGAAATATTTAGCTCTAATTTGTCTTGAATTGGGATCTGGGTTTCACGCGCCTCTGTCATGCGTGCTGAATACGATCCTCGGTCATATGATAAAGAGTACAAGATTTAAAAAGATCCAACGCCGAACTCTGTTAAAAAAGTAAACAATCATGTTTCGGCCGCTGTGATCGTGACACGTCATTAAGAGTACTGGAATTATGACGTGGCGCAATCATGGCCGATGAAAGGAGAGTGAATTTTCGTCACGTTACTAAATATACTTCTGCAGAGTCTCTCTCTGATCAGTGTTGCTGGCATGGGCATTGAGTCGACGATGGGGGTTCGGTGTTGGCGATTTCCGGTGACTGGATCGCCTAATTTCTGGCGAGCTGACGTTATGGGAGTTTTTCATTGTTAATTCGCAGCAACGGGAGCTAAATTGTGAATTTGTATCGAGCTGCTTAGATCCGGTTAGTTTTCGTCGGGGGGTTTTCTTGGACGGGAGAATTAGGCTTCGTGTTTTGAGAACTCTTGCTTTTGTTGGTTGCTTTGAAATGATTCGATGGGCATTTACAAAATTTAGGGTTTTGCGCTGTGTTTTTTAAAGCATATTTTATGGACGCGACAGTGAGATCTAGTGGCTCTTCTGGGATCGGGTTGAAGAAGAGGAACTCTTCGGGCTGTTTAATTGTTAAAAAGAAGGGTGATGGGGTTGGAGGCACGAATTCTGGAGTGGCTTTGAATTCCAAGAAGGAGAAGAAGAGGCGAAAGCTGTCTGTTAATCATTCCGAATCAGGTGATGAACAAACTGTGGCTCCTGGAAGACAAGTTGGTCGAAAAGGCCTTCAGGTCTGTAATGGTTTAAATGCTTTTGAAAAAAGTAGTGGGGAGGAAGAGGAAACTGAAAGAGTGGAGAATAGTTTCGAATATAGTACGGGTAGTGATGATAGCAAACCTAGAAAGAATAACAAGAGCGATATTCAAAGAAATGGAAATAGGTTGGATGTTTTCGACTTCAATGAGTATGATGGAGTTGATGGAGAAAACTTCCGGAGTCGATTTAATAATTTTTGTGCTGATGTTAAGGAAAAAAGACTTTCCGGATCAACGCACTTGTCTCGAAATGGTGATGATAGGGTATTTAAAGCTGGTTCTAGTAGACATAAGACTGAAAAGAGAAAAGAAAATCATATTGATCCTTCTGTTGGCTTTAATAGGGATAGTCGTGCTAGTAAGAGTAACCAGAAAGATGGAGCACAGGTTCCAGTCTCATATTTGAGAGACAAATTATTGACTTCCTCTGGTGAGCCAATCAGAGTTCAGGGGAAAACTGGAATTTTGAAAGTTATGGTAAATAAAAAGAGAAATATGGATGTTGTTGATAGTAATGATCATCGGTCATTTAAAGAAAATGGCAAGGGTTCAAATGAAGATGCTCCAAAAACAAATGCTACTGTCACTCCAATAGTTCATTCAGAAATAAAATACTTCAAAAGACGAAGTCGGTCAATTACTAGCCCTGAGAAGGATTTGAAGACATCATTTCCTACTGACAAGGGTAAAGGTGGTGGTTGGGATTCAGATAGTAAAATTTCATTGAATCCTGAATCAAAGTCTGCAGGTGACCGGAATACTGCAAAAATGAAAGGCTGTAAAGTTGATAAGCCTTCAAGTGAAAGGATTCCTCAAATTGCGATAAAAGAAGGAAAAATTAAACGTGGAAGTGGCACTGAAAAGCAAAAACTCCGCAAAAAGATCATGGGACTGCTCATCGATGCTGGATGGACTATTGATTACAGGCCTAGGAGAAACAGAGACTATCTTGATGTTGTATATGTTAATCCTAGTGGAACAGCTTATTGGTCAATTATTAAAGCTTATGATGCACTTAAGCAATCCAATGGAGAGGATGATGAGACTAGACCTGGTGTTGAATGTTCTTCATTCATGCCAATAACAGATGAGGTAATAAGCCAATTGACCAGAAACACTGGGAAGAAGATTGAGAAAGAATTTAAGAAGAAGCAAAAAAACTTCAAGAATAGTGAAAAGGTCACAGGAAAGGGTGGAAAAAAATCTGCCATTGGTAAACACAATGTGAAGAGCATGGACAGCAACAAAGAGAAGCTTAGCTCATTCATCAAGCATGGCAGTAAATTGCGGAAGCATAGAGTAAGTGAAAAGGATGATAATGTCGAAATGTCATCTTTCAGATCTAACTGCCGCATTCTTCAGGGAAGAAAAAGAAGAAAACTGGGGTTGTTGGTTCGTAGTTCCAACAAGGGATCAAATTCAGATGATGGGTTCAATTGTTATACTGGAAAAAGAACACTGCTTTCCTGGCTGATTGACTCTGAAACCGCACATTTAAGCCAAAAAGTTCGGTACATGAACCGCAGACAAACAAGAGTAATGCTAGAGGGCTGGGTTACAAGAGATGGAATTCATTGTAGCTGCTGTAGTAAAATTCTTACTCTTTCAAAGTTTGAGCTACACGCTGGTAGTAAACTTCGTCAGCCTTTGCAAAACATAGTTTTGGAAAACGGGGTCTCTCTTTTGCAATGTCTATTAGATGCATGGAATAGGCAAGAGGAATCCAAACGTCTGAGTTTCTACTCGATTGAAATTGATGGTGATGATCCAAACGATGACACGTGTGGCATTTGTGGAGATGGTGGGGATTTAGTATGTTGTGATGGTTGTCCATCAACTTTTCATCTGGGCTGTTTAGACATACAGGTGCTTTTTTAATTGTTACTTATAAGAGAATTTCCCAGAGGTTGAGTGTCTGGCTACCATTTGTACACTTTGGTAGTGTGTGTGCATACTTGTTTCCATGATCGTGCTTCCTCTCTTTTCCTTTTTTGTTGTGTGCTAGCGAGCTAATGGCTTTAGGTTTTAGTAAATAGCGTGATAAGGATGACATCTAATATTTTATGAAATGAGCTGTCATTAGCATGAGTATGATAGTTTGAACGAAAGAAAATTTTGTTTTGATATATTTGGAAGTTCACAATAGCCCTAGGTATACGTAAAATAGTTGATTATTTATTGGCTATAAACCCTTTTTTCTTACTTAACATTACAGATTCCTTCTGGGGATTGGCATTGTCCAAATTGTACTTGCCAATTTTGTGGCGGTGGAGATGATTGTGAACTAGATGATTCTTCTGCTACTGGGCTTAGTGTTTGCACGATGTGTGAGAAAAAATGTACTCTATGTTTAGGGAATTGTTTTGAAGTTCTTCCATCTGCCTTTATGAATACCCTGACAAGCTTATTTTTGGGATTCTCATTTTTGAAATTGTAGATCACATATCATGCATCCAGGATATTATTTCTGGTAATCGTCTCCGTGGTTTACGGATGCCTTTTTGTGGGCAGAAATGCCGAGAGGTACAGTGGCATTTTGGTTTTTTTTGTTTATCAATTTTCACTACTTTATTTTCTGAATAACTCATAATATATTTTTACAACTTTTTGAACACTGAGTTGTGAGGCAAGTCCTTTGGTGGACAGAAATTGCCAGAAGGTCTAGTTTTTGACGATTTATTAACAATTTTAATACCTCAATCTTTTATTGCGACTTATGATTATATCTTAAATTTATTGTCAAGAGAGTTATGTGGCGAGTTAGTGCTTGATCTGTGTGTGGGGAAATTGATTACTGTTGTGAAACATGTTCTTACTAATGAATTTGTCTTTGCAATAGCTTACATATCCCTAACGCAATCCAGCCTGTAGAATAGTAGTCATCTTTTATCTTTGTCGAGTAAACTTCCCTTCTAGAACTTACATGAGCACGCTATTATTGTTTTTTCCTTAAAAAGCTGCATACTAATCCAGATGTGTTAACTTTTTATCTTTATTTTTTGTTTTGATAATAATACTGAGATGCTTCTTGCCAGGCTTGGAAATTACCTCTTATTTTTGCTGACTGTTTATTTTTAGAATATTTTTGCTGTTGATATATGATGGATGAAACAGCTTCATATGGTTTTATCTTGTCGGCGTCCTGCAATCTTTGAGAATATTCGGTGGAAGAATTGTGTTTCCTCATTGCTATTTGAAGGCTTGGCTTTGTCTAAAATCTTTGTCTTTTGGTTGTTATTGCCGACTGGGCGCACGATGTGCATAACTTGTCCTTGGGTGATATACATGTGCGCCATCATTTATGTTTTGCTCATGCTAATTTGATAACAATTCATAGAGTGATCCACAGAAGCCATTGAAACTAAGCATGATAGGATAAGAGCAAAATCTAAGCAATACTGAAACTTTTTTTCTTGTTATTTTATAGCTTTTTGGACATTTGCAAAAACATCTTGGCGTCAAGCATGATCTAGATGGAGGATTTTCATGGTCACTTATTCGTAGAATGGACGAGGACTGCAATTCATCAATTCATGGACTTCTTCAGCGTGTGGAATGCAATTCTAAGCTAGCTGTTGCATTTACTGTTATGGATGAATGCTTTTTACCTGTTGTCGACAGGAGGAGCGGGATCAACTTAATCCATAATGTTCTGTATAATTGTGGGTAAGGGATTCTACTATATTTAATTGGGTAATCATTATCCTACTGTTCCTACATACTTTATCTATATTTGATTTGGTTTATCCTATTCTTCTTCCAGATCAAATTTTAATCGGCTCAATTATTCTGGTTTTTACTCTGCTATTTTGGAGAGGGGTGATGAAATCATCTCTGTCGCATCTGTCAGGTATATGAGAATGTGTAATGATGTCATAAATTTTGATAGAAAAGAGCAAAACAATGGGAAGCATAACCACATTACGGGATTAAAACTTTTGGTGATCTTTTTTGTGAAATTAAAAAAATTAGGTGCTTGAAATTAGGATTATATTAAAAGGGTAAGTTGAACATGTATGTTTGATTATTAATACTTTATGACATCAATAATTTGAAGTAACCTGGAATTAGTTTCACTTTTTTTATGCTGCAGTAATGGACTGTTGTTATCTTCTTTGTGACAGTTTTTGCTAGAATGTTTAGTGCTTGGATGGATTGTCACATTCTTACATTGTGTGTATGGATTTTAGGTTCCATGGGACAAAGTTAGTGGAGATGCCCTATATAGGCACTCAACATATTTACAGACGTCAAGGAATGTGCCGTCGACTTTTTTGTGCAATTGAAGTAGTAAGTTTTGTGACACATGCTTCTAAGTATATAGTGATTATATTGGATTCATTTTTATTTATTAAATGTCATTTTTTCTCCCTTTACGACATTAATTTGTTGTCTTTTTGTCTACTGAAGGCCCTCCGGTCATTTAAGGTTGAAAAGCTAATTATTCCTGCAATTTCTGAACTCATGCACACATGGACTGTGGTTTTTGGTTTTACGCCTCTAGAAGAGTCACTTAAGAAGGAAATGAGGTCAATGAACATGTTAGTGTTCCCGGGTGCGGATATGTTACAGAAGGAGTTTACAGAAAAAGAATCCGAAGACGAGAAGTTCGCTTCGGGCTCAGGTTTTAATGTTATGATCTGTTTTGTCATATAATTATGTGTTTATCTCCTCTCATCTGGCCTTATTACCATTGTGTTTTCAAACAATTTTCTTGAAAACGCCTGCCATAGGTCATATTCTGAAAATGAAAGTTTTCATGGAATAAAATGATAAGTTGTCGCAGAAAAAAATCTAAATTTGCAGAGTTATTTTTATTTTATAATAGGAACATAATACACGATATAAATCGGGTTCCTCGTTTCAGCTTTGGGTTCATTTTTTTTTGTTATTTGCTGTTTTCGTTCTCTCATTCACTTTTAACCAATATAAAAAATAGTTTGAGAACTTGAGCATTAGATACCATAAATAAAGCCAATGGTTCAAACAAAATTATTTTTTGAAAAAATGTAAATAGTATAAAATTGTAAACGTTTGAATGGAAGTAATATTGGAGGGATTGAATGTTCTATAGCTTTGTATCTTCTAAAATTTTCAGATTTTATTTTCTTTACTTTTGAAGTTTTACCAGTTATTTTTTAAATCATGAACCAGATGGGCGTGTATGTTTTAGCTTGTTTTTTTGTTTCATAGGTGGAAAGGCTCTGGGAAGTAACGACAAGCAGGACGCAAAGTCTCCTGTGCCAAGGAAAAGGGGAACTGAATTATCACCCAAGAAGGATACTGGTTGTGATGATACCGATCACAATCACTTGAATGGGGTAACAAATGAAACAACTGCTGAAAATCTGGTTGTTTCTGCAGTTGTGAGCAATTATGCGGATGCTCCTCACAAGGCTCAAAGTTCAGTGTCAATTGAGGGGGCTGTAAATTTAGACTTTCATTCCGAGGATAAATTTACTCTATCTGCGTCCGAGTTGAAATCATCTGCATCTGATATGGACCACAGATCGCCCGCAATGGAAACTAAGCTGGCAACAGATTCTGCAATGGCAGATTGCAAGTCTTCCATTCAACTCCTTGATGTTTCCTTAAATGATGACTCCTTAACAAGTGATGGTTTAGAAGCTTCCCGTGAGGTTAATATTGAGCAATCAACGGAAGTAAATGAAGTATCAACTGTTGGCAGAATTAACATGAAATCCCCTTCTCAATCTACAGATAACAATAGGCATGATGAAAAAAATGAGCCTTCATCTGAAAATGGTAGAAACTCTATTGATAGTTGGGAGGTACAGGACACACACAAGATCATTGCTAAAGTGGAGGATCTTGGATCTACTCCGTCTGTAGAAAATTTTTCTAAGAATCTTGTTAATGAACTCGGTGAAAATCCAGATGCTTCTGCAGTCAGTTTTATTGGGGCTAGCAAGATTACAATTGAAATGAAATCTGTCTTGTGTAATAAGACTACAACTGAGGTACATAGCCCTTCGCCTGTTTCTGCTGAAGCTGGTTCTGATACTTTGCATCTGAACGGGAAATGTGTTGCTGCATCTGATGAAAGTTGTGGTTGTGATGAACTAGAAAGATAAAATAAAAAAAAAAGTTTCTTTGATTGCTAGCTGAAAAAAATTCAAGCTCCCCCATCAGTAGGGGTGACCCTTGGGTTTTAGTCTCATTTTTGTTGATGTTAACCGAGTTTCGGAGGTAAAAGATATTGAAGGAGATATATTTGATGCTAGGAAACTGAAAGGGAAATTTCTGGTGGATGATAATCTCAGAAGCTGGCGTGGATGCTCAGACAGCTTCAACATGTGTAAATATGATTCTCCTTGACTTTGATGAAGGTCACATTACAATTTTCTTACACAAATCATGACGATCTAGGGATTTGCTCAACTTGGGATGAATTCCGAGTCAGAATCAGAATTCTAATCATCATACTAAAGCATGATTTAGGCACTGGAGGAGCACTTGGCGAGTTGTCTAGTTTGAGGGCAGTCTGTTGTACTCGACGCTAGTAAGCCCCTCGTTTTGCCCCTCTCCTAATATTTCTGTTTTATCAATGCCATTTTTGTGTTAAATGAGCATAATAGCAGTGATGCTAATTCTTAACTTAGAGGATTGATTTTGGGATAGACTACGAATTTGAAGATAAATATAAGATCCATGATCATGTTAGTTGTGAGAGATGTGTAATCTAAGAAGTGATAACAGAACGAACCATGAACTTTTTCTGACGATAGTCTGACCCCCCTCTATCCCGGATTTGAGGTCGAATTTGCCAATTTTGTGTAGTGATCGGATCTAGAGTTTTACTGTGAAATTAGAATAAATTGACCTCGAATCTGGACTAGGCGTGTATTCATGATTGGATTTGTTTACTACATCAGGATCAATTTAGATCTTACTCTCTGTGCTACAAATGATGTCTCTGTTTCTTCAAACCAGATTGATCTATTCATTGGTTTAGGAATAGATCAATCTGGATGAATGATACGAAGAAGAAAGTGATTTTGTGGAATTTAAAAGAACAAACGATGAACTTCTCCTGGAAAAGAAGATTTGATGTACAGTATATGTTTTGGATGCCCCAACTCATTGTTTGTAGCTCGAATCGAATACTACTTGAGAATTGATGAGAACTTTGATGAGTTCAATGTTGCTTAACAAAGGACAAACATCGAATATTTTGCTGTCTAAAAAGTTTATAATGTGTGGAATATGTATCGGTCAATGAATTCGGAGCCTAAATATTAGGCTATTGATCCTATATTTATTCATAATATTAAAATATGGTATTAAATAATTACCGTAATTATTAGTATAAATTTTTATGATGTTACCCTTTATTTTAAAAGTCCAAATTATTTTAAAATTATTAGTATAAATTCTGTATGTCAATAAAAAATTCTAAAATTATTAGTATAAATTTTTATGATGTTACCTTTTATTTTAAAAGTCCAAATCGATCAAATACTTGTGAATTAAAAATGCATATTGTCTTACTTTTCTTCATATTTATAATTTTCGATGGTGACCAAAAATTGTAACTCGAAAATAGAAAATGACAAAAAATGTATTGGAAACGACCGGTGCAACTTATGCAAAAAATTCAACGATGCAATACGAAAAAATATGCATTTAAACAGAAAAAGGGTTATGAATTTTGATCGTACAAGACATCGGAGGAGCATTAAATGATATTTTTTAGGTCTAAAAGTTGGATAAACCCCTTTGAGATTTGGCTTCGCTTAGAAATGGAACAAACTATATTAATTAAAAAAAAATCCAAATCGGACGATCGAGCATAAAGTTTTGGCCCTCCGAAGCTCTACTAGTGTAGCTTGCGAAAAGTGCCTAGAAAACGAGTATTCATGCGTTGTTGAAAAATGAGAGAGTTATTGTTCTCCAACATTTTTTTTGTTGTGTAATTTCAATTTACTCGTAATTCATCCCTATTTTTCGAAAATACTTTGCAATTTTAAAAGGTAACATCACAGAGAGTTGATCCATATATGTATAGAATTCTTTAAGCATATGGAATTATAACATGTTATCTCATATTGTCTTTCTTTTCTTCAATTTACTCGTATTCATGCCTATTTCGAACTCAAGCTTGCCTTACTAATACCCTAAATATTAATATATTATGAGCATTAGTATTTTTGCAATTCTTTTAATCTGCAATTTTAGACAAACTAACTTTGCGATGTTAATGCTGGTGTCTTCTGAGACTTCTTGTATCCAAATTATGAAATCCCTCGCCCTGGGTCTTCCATGTCCTGGTTCGACAGTTTATGAAAAAGTTAAATCACGATGACTCAACAGTATCGGGATAACAACTCTCAAGACAGCGCAAGCTGTTGGGAAATTACATGTACAACTTTGATTTTTACAGTTCAAAATGCGTCACTTCCCGTTCAGGATAAGGAAATTGTTTGCCTTTGCTCATACTGGAGTTTAATTCGGTATTTACTTGCTGGTTTTCATGTACTTCAAAGTCTGGTTATTGGTTTGGTGAATCTTGATTTTCATGGACAGACAGATTGTTTAAGATAAATATAAGCTTTTGCAAAAGCACTGTTGTAAAATGAATTTCGTCTTTCCTTTGGCATTGCTTGTAGCATTGAACATTCTATTTTAGAATTTGAATATTTCATATTTCGACCTCTGTTTTTGGTTTCTGACTCTCTAAACTGGTTTATTCTTAATAGTTTTTGATAATTTGGCATCAACATGACTGGATTTTCTGAGTAAATTATAGAAATGCTAGTTCATGAGGAAATTACAAGTAGCAATTGCTCAATTAATCATGGGAATCACTCCTGATTAATTTATAAAACCCTCTCTACAGAAATTGTTCAGCTTCATTCAAATCTTTTAGTATTTCAGACTTCACCTCTTCTGGCAATTTAGCAGAAGGACCTGCCTTTGAGTAGAACCCAGCCAGTGTTCTTATCGCCTTCTCTAATTCTACATAAGATTCCTGCGTAATACTCGGAAAGTAAGAATCAGAATATGATATTCTAAAGTTTGTATTGGATATATTCAATTTCTACCTCCTTGACAACCACCTCTTGCCCTCTCCATCTACTCAAATACTCACGAATCGACTCTTTTGCCCCATCTGCAGTTCGTCTAAATTTTGCATTGTCCGCAGGATCTTCGTTTAGTGATTCTCGTAGCGTCTTCACTACTTGTCTAGCTGCATTCAAGTAATCCTTTGGCAATACTTTCCCCGATTTTGTTTTTTCATTGGGATCGAAAAGTGTTTTGATGGCCCCAAAAACTCCGGTTTCGTCTTCTTCCTGGCGACCATTTGATTTGTCTTCTGCCAATGCTAGTGATCGTTTTCCGAAGTTGAAATGTAGAGAAGCTAAAGATACACAGCTGATCCAAACGTGCCTCCGCGTTGAAACTTGATTAGGCGGCAGTGCAACATGAGTTGGTGATTGCAGTTTATCTGTGTGAGGATTGATAACCAAGATGAATAAACATTATACACACGAACACTATAGGCATTTATGCATATCCAATCTATAGAACTTGTTCAGAACTAAGAAAAGTTACTCTTTGTTTGTTGTTAGCTTTGAGTTATGAGATAAACCATGAAATTTACAAACATCGACATGAAGAAATTGACATAAGATGCGACAAATGTACTATTAACTTAATCGAGTTTCATAGAGATGGTTCCATCTACAATAGAGTATGGCTTGAAACAAAATACTCACTTTCATTGTTCATATTTTTGGCAGTTGTTGGACTGGTTCTGGGGTAGATTTTCGGTTGAAGAAAGGCACTCATCTTTGCTATTCGACCAACTTACTATATCTGATTCATTCTATATCAGAAGCCGCAATCTACTGCCAAACTGATAGACAAATACAAAAAACACAATCAGTTGTTACTTTCTACATCATCAACAAGATGAATCAGTGTTAAATAATATGATTTGAGCGAAATTTCAAGATAAACAGGATATGCATTGTGTTTTCATAGCCTTCTCCTTCCTTCCCCAACATTCCATTCTTCCCTCCACCCCCACTTCTATGTTCATGGAGATAAATCATACTAGTTTCCAACCATCGAAGAGAATGAGACTAAACCCGAATCTTTGTCAGGTTCATTCTACGTTGATTCTTGAGTGAATCGGACGAATAACACCCTAAGAAGATAACATTACGCATGAATTTCGAAATTACGGAGTTTCTTTGTCAGCCAATTGGAGTGTGAGAGAGAGAGAAAGAGGTAACAAGAACGAACGAAAAGCTTAAAGAAGCTAAAATAAAAAAAATCTGCCACTGAAAGGAGAGAACAATGCCGAAGAAACTACCAGAAGCTCTCACAAATTCTCATGGTTTGCCCTGTGTCGCCGTTGCCGAGGCTCTTTCTCTGCTTCACTGTCTCCTTTATTGGTTCACCTTCGTCGCCTCACCCATCCGGAAGACATATTATTATTGTTTTTTATCTTTAAAGGGTAGTATAGTATTTGCGCAACATACTTTCAATAACGTTATTATATAGATTAATCCAACGGCTGTAACACTGCGATAGTGGTGGCTTGGGATGCAGTGTATAATTGCTCGAGCTAGGGTTTTACGTTTTAGTTTATAGCTCTTTGCCACCATTGCCTTCGGCGGGACGCAGAGGCCGACACTCAAACGTGAGAGCGGAGCGGAGGAGGAAGAAGAAGATAACTTTACTGATATCATGGTGATTTGACTTGTTTTCCTACTGTTTTCTCGTTTCCTTTTTTATTTATTGCTATTTTTGTTTATCTCAATTTGTTTTTTTTGTCTCAGTCTCTGGTGGCAAACGAAGACTTTCAGCACATTCTTCGTGTGCTCAACACTAATGTCGATGGAAAGCAAAAGATAATGTTTGCTCTCACCTCCATCAAAGGTATCGGACGCCGTTTGGCCAACATTGTCTGCAAGAAAGCTGATGTTGATATGAGCAAAAGGTTACTTCGTCATTCTTTTGTGCCCTGAATGTTTGTTCGTATTTTGGATTTCAGTTTATGTATTTGGTGTTGTTTGTCCAATCCGATCTGGTTGCCAATTTTATGTGATGTGCTGGTTGGATTAGAATATCAATTTGAGGTTGTTCCATCAGTCCTTTCTCCTGTCGCTGTTTGAGTCGTTGAATGTTCAAACTGAGTGCTTTCGTGTTTATTTTGGATTCTTCCTGGTCTAGTTAGTGTTTTTCAATCGTAGTGAATATTTATTGCTGATTGGCCTGAATATCAGTAACCTTTTGTTGTGATACTGTATAAATCCTATAACTGATTGAGAAACTTCATCTGATTGTTCTGACTTTAATTGGGTATGCTGTTTTAGAGCTGGTGAACTATCTGCTACCGAGCTTGAGAATCTGATGGTTATTGTGGCAAATCCTCGTCAATTTAAGATTCCTGATTGGTTTCTGAATAGACAGAAGGATTACAAAGATGGAAAATATTCCCAAGTTGTCTCTAATGCTTTGGACATGAAGCTCCGTGATGATCTTGAGCGATTGAAGAAAATCAGGTAATGCCTTCTGTCAGTGTTAGAATGATTTCAATAATCTTTGATCTCCACTTATAAACATTGACAGCTGTATAATTTTTATGCTGTAATATAAGATGTAAATGTAGTTATTGTCTGGTTTCATCCCAAATGTCTAAGTTTTAGGGGTGGCTGTGGTTCAGTCCGGTCCTGTTTTTGGAGTAAATAAGATAGGACTAATATGTTTTGGTCTTAAAATTTTAGGAACAGGACCAAAAATTACCTAGATCAGAAATTCGTTCTTGGTTTGGTCTGGTCTTGGTTTCTCCCAATAAATAAAACAACATATTTTTTTTTAAATTAATTAAATCTAAAGGTATTCAAATCAACTTAAACCTTACAAAGTACATAACAACATGTATCACCAAATTAAAAAAATAAATTAAAATAATACATTATTATAATGATTACTAATTTTAATATGAGAAAATGTCACTACATCATTAGTCGTCAATTTTGATTATGACTGATCATGGTCTGAGTCTTGGAAAAAAGGACAAAACCAATAAATTTTGATTTTAAAAATTTTGGGTTAGAACTAAGGTCGTACATAGCCAAGATCAATCAGAATCACACCAAAAAGCTACGGTCCGAGCCTATCTATTGAGTTAGGTTAGTTTTGTCCACCCCTAGTAAGTAATAAGTTTATTGGATGCAAAACATGATTGAGTCTTGCTACCATGTACACGACTACAATTTTATGGAGAAGAATTAATAAGGTTCATCTGTGATTAATCTGATTTTGAATTTTCAGGAACCACCGAGGTTTGAGACATTATTGGGGTCTTCGAGTGCGAGGACAGCACACCAAGACTACGGGCCGCAGGGGAAAGACCGTCGGAGTCTCTAAAAAGCGTTGAAACTACTATTCCATCCTTTTTGGATTTTATGATAAATTATAGCAAGTTTTTGTTTTCCTTCACATTAGATCACTAAAATCTGCTTTCTGCCATTTCAATCTGGTGTAGTCCATGGTCACCCCTATTTAAGATGGCTCTGTTTTAGCTTTTATGTGGACTTTTGAGTTATTGTATGGATATAGATTCTGTGATGGTCGAGCAAAGTGAAGTGATTTGCCTTCGTGTTTTCCCGGTTTGTTTATCTTTGTCGTAAAATCGGACAATGTTGATCTTTCTGTGGCCGTCCATCCGTCCTAGTTTTGGTTTTAATTTTGGTTTTGGTTTTGATTTTGATTTTGATTCGATCTATTAATGAATTCCGGGTACATGTTAGCTGCCGAATATGATTTTAGGGTCATTTGAAGCGAGTATATTATTGGCAATAAACAATTTAACTTGGCATTACTACGACGTTTAATTTTTGGGATTCAGTTTCTCTTACGCCCTCTTTGTCGCACTTTCTTTCGACTCTTTACGTATTATTTGTTTGTGTTTTTTTGTTCTTGATTGATGTAACATAAGAAAGATACAAAATTCCAAGTTATCGATCCAAAATACCATAAAATTTAGGGCTTGAATTAAATGTTATTATTTATTTTCATATTTATTGACTTAATTTCCAATATTCTATTTAATTAAAGAAAACTAGAAAAGTGAGGTGTAAATTAGTTAAAAGAAGGCAAAGTGATTTACCATAATAAGAGAAATTAATTAACGGTAATGGCGAAAACAGGGAAGAAATAGTCTCTAACGCAGTGTGTACATGGACGTGAAGCAGTCTAAGTCCAAGAAGACGCCACATTCTATGAATGGATCATGCAACGCCATGCAAATGGCGAGAGAGCCAGATTTTCTTGAAATAGAGGTCGTCGCTACCTCTACTTCGGATATCGAGTCTCTGAAGCACCAACTGTTTAGGTGATGTTCGAAAATGCCAATGTTGTTGATTCGTCTCGCTGATTGTAATAGTTTCGAATTTCTGATATTGCAGGTAATTTATCGTGGATTCAGTCCATGGCAATCGAAAGATCCGGAATCGCGAAGGACGTAACCGAAGTAAGTGTGTTTCTCTCTATCTGTTCGTATGATTTTGTGATTCTAATGTCTAGGGTCTGCGATTCTGATCTCAAGTGTTCTTTAACTGGTTGGCATGATAGCTGATCGGCAACACCCCATTGGTTTATCTGAATAATGTGGTCGACGGTTGTGTTGCTCGTATTGCTGCGAAATTGGAACTGATGGAGCCATGCTCCAGCGTCAAAGACAGGTATAATTTATTATCCAGAGTTTATGAGTGTGTTTTGATTCAATAATCCTTTTGAAGTTCTGATTAGGCGTCACTGATTTGCAGGATTGGGTATAGCATGATTGCTGATGCCGAGGCCAAGGGAGTCATTATTCCAGGCCAGGTTAGTTCTTCGATCAAGAAACTTATTATTTCCACAAACTTATCGTTGTTAAGCACTGTAGTTATTCAAATAACCAGGAGATTTTGAATTCAAACATTTTGATCATCAATCATCAGTATATCTTGAGCTAATTTGTTTTCAAACATGCTATAGAGTGTCCTCGTCGAACCAACTAGTGGGAATACCGGTATCGGGCTAGCCTTTATGGCAGCTGCAAAAGGTGCTTATCATTACAATGCCGGCTTCCATGAGTCTGGAAAGAAGGACAATTCTGCTAGGATTTGGAGCAGAATTAGTTCTCACAGACCCTGCAAAGGGCATGAAAGGGGCTGTTCAGAAGGCAGAGGAAATAGTGGCTAAGACGCCCAATGCATACATGCTTCAGCAATTTGAAAATCTTGCAAACCCGAAGGTAAACTTATCAATCAGCAATTGACGGAATCTGTTCACGTGCAAGATGTTTCTTTTGTATATTCTGTTCAGCTTATTTCGTTTGATTTCAAATATGTTGTTTCGAATACGAATAAGATGTCATTTTGAAAAACTTAGGTACACTATGAAACTACTGGACCGGAGATATGGAAAGGCACGGAAGGGAAAGTTGATGCTTTCGTCTCAGGGATAGGTACAGGCGGCACTATAACAGGTGCCGGCAAGTATCTTAAAGAGCAAAACAGTGACATAAAAGTAAGCTTGAACTCTTAACATACTTCTTCAGAGTTTCATGATCCAGCAGAAAAGCAAGGAATTTGGATAAGATTTAGATGTAGATTGTTCTAATTGAATTTCATTAATTTATTGTTGATTTTGTCCATTTTTTTCCAATAGCTTTATGGAGTGGAACCGGTCGAGAGTCCCGTTCTTACTGGTGGAAAGCCTGGTGAGTTAGTTTTTATTCATTACTATACTCTAATTTGAGACTTACTCGATCTCATACTCTCTGGCATATATTTTGTTTTTGTTTTTCCTTAATTTACCTATAAACACTTGTTTGAATATGAAGGTCCTCATAAGATCCAAGGAATAGGTGCTGGTTTCATCCCGGTGTTTTGGACGTCGGTATCATCGACGAAGTTGTTCAGGCAAGGCTAACTTTTTTTTTTATCAATGTCAACCTTGAAAACTGATGAATAGTTACTAGTCAGCTGAAATTCTTTCTTCAACCACCAGATTGGTTTTTAATACTTGCCCACCATGCTGTCTTTTGCAAAACATGCCTTCTTTGCTTTGTCCAAACAAGATATCGTAAAAATAGTTTGTATTGTTTTTATCTTGACGATAAATTGTGACTTTTATGCCGGCTTCGAACTTTGTGTGTATGATCTTCAGGTTTCGAGTGAGGAAGCCATTGCTACTGCAAAGCTTCTTGCAGTGAAAGAAGGTTTATTGGTGAGATCTCTCAACCATGTGAAAAATGCAAACTTAACTTTGTACCAATTTATATTTGAAGATTTTTATTTTCCTCAATAGTCCGATACCTAAATCTCCTTTTCAGGTGGGAATATCATCCGGAGCTGCAGCTGCAGCGGCTATTCAAATTGCAAAGAGACCCGAAAATGATGGAAAGCTCATCGTTGTAAGTTTGCTCATTTCGTGTTGTGATTATCCGCGACGATTAACGACATGCAGTAACGCTTAAACCTTAACGTTACTTTGAAAATAAAAAGATGAAAATCGTTGGAAAAAATGTTATTATTTAAGCTTTAGTTTCATGGTGGTCCCTTCCTCTAAACTAGTTGAATACGTAACTATGATGCAGGTTATATTTCCGAGCTTTGGAGAGCGATATTTATCGTCAATTTTGTTCGAATCAGCGAGGAGAGAAGCTGAAAATTTGAGTTTCGAAGTATAAGGCAACACTCTACTCCCAGATTTCCCTAAAGAATTGCTGTGCATTCTATGCTTACTGGTGGACAGGTGCTCTTCATCAAACCTCAACTTCAGACCAATAAAAGTTTATTTTATGCAAAATTAATATTCTAAATTGTGTCCCATTCCAACATCATGGCCGAGATGTGAACAGTAAGACATTGTCGCATCTCTTACTTGCCAGATTTGTGAGACATTAGACTTGTTCTATAAATTAACCAATTATTTTACAAATTAATGATCACCTACTACATTATAATTGCCCGTATTTTTCCAAAAATACTATTCTTTTTTAATTTCTTGAATTGGCGATTCCAAGTAAAAGTATTTTTTTAGATGGTACTTTATATTTGTAATTTTGTCTATTGACATCTTAAAATCTAGACTATAATTAATGAACATTCTTGATTGAATCGTCTCCTTATCGCTTCTTTTATTGACTCTCGATCTCGATCATCCTAATAGAGAGTGACATTGAAGGGTAAAAACAATTGTTAAATTAACAGAAATTTATCCTTTCTATAATCATTTTGAACTATGATCAAATTAGACACGTCTTTTTTATTTTTTTTATTTATAGGGTAAATTAGAGTGTCGACATGTGAGTTGATTCCTGAGCAAAATTAGGTAAATAGGCCCTTTAATCTTCATTGAATGAAAGCAATATTGCCAGAGCTAATCACCTGTATTAAAAGTCAGTGAAGAAGATTGAATTAGAGTACAAGCTATGTTTTTAATGGCCCTACTCCTTGTTCATTTATTTTTCTTTATTTCCTCATCTTCTAGCTCACACTATGTCCCATCTCTTTTTCCCCTTCCACAAATCTCTTCCTAACCCAAGGAATCACATCTCTAGGATTATAACGACAAGAGACACAAGGAAACAGGAGATGGGAGGGATGAGGGAGGAGGGAGGAAGATTAGAGAAATGTGAAATTGAGAGAATCAATATGACAAAGAAGGAGACAAGTCATACGACCAATTTTTTCCCTGTATTAATGGAGAAAGCTTGACTCAAAACATGGCACAGATACCTATATTACCAACAGTAATATGAAATTGAAAAGAAATATAACAATCTGTCCAGTATTCTACTTTTCTGTTGTTTAATTCATATCATGGAAAGAATGACATTTTCAACAGTTGATAAGTTTCACTATTTTTACAATCTAATCATCGTACAATAACAAAATGACGCGTAAGAAATTACAAATAGAAAAACAATAAGTGTATGGATGAAGAATTGGATCATACTGTTTGCTCTGCTACAACAAAATGCGGATAACTGCGAGACCAACAGCAGATATGGAGACAAGTGTACCAATGCAATACTTAATCACATCGTATTTTGCAGCCTCTAGTTGTGCTCTCAACTCATGAATTTCCTACAGATAGAAAATTGATGCAATTTTTAATTTGTTATTTACATAGATCATTCTGCCAAAAATTATAAAGTTTACCCTATCGAGTTTGTTGGTGAGATTGTTTGTTTCTGCATTCTGATTCGCAAGCTCATCACGTATTCGACTGCAAACAAGTGAAACAGCATTGATTAAAAAAAACAATGCATCACAGGTTTTCAACTTGTATGACTTTAAGTAGTTTAGTATGTTTTAAATTTCTCTCACCCTCTTTCGAGATTTAAATCCAAACGTTGTCCAGCTGTGACCTTGTCAATCTCATACCTGTTGTCAAAAAGCATTCCTTGGTCAAATTAACAAGATACATTTAAATGGAAAAAAGGCAGCAAATATGTGAATTTTGTGGATATCAGACTTGCCTCAATTCACTTCGCATCTTTTCGATATCGCTCCTGAGCTTTTCAGTCTCGCGTTGCAACATCGAAAAATGATGTTCCTACATTCAAACTTCTTTTCAAAACCATGCTACAATGACATTTAAGATCATGCGCAGTTTCAGAAAATTTATTAAGTAACTAAATTCATATATTAAATCAATAATTCTACAAAATCATCTCATGCATAAACTCATAACTAAAGCACTATACATTAGTTTAGAGATAGTTTTTCAAATAAAAGAATGACTCAGAAAAGTAATTTGACTTGTATGGAACTTGCCAAACATAATCATATTAACATGAAGAAAAATAAAACTTCATAAAAATGCCAATCAACAAATTGTCCAGTAAGAATCCTGCGGTTTCTCTTCTTCTTTCTAAAATCATTATGACCTTAACATCTCCACTCATATCCCGATCACCAACCCAAAAAGATCGAATTAATTGTCCAACTGAAGGTATTCTCATATTACTTCAATTGTGCCCATAACCCCCAGAAGTAATCATCAATTCTGAGGAAAACTCAAAAACTATGACGCTCCAGATTTGGGTTTGATGTGAGAGAAATACAACCACAAAGCACAACACACGGCCCACAACCCATGTATTATACAAATTAATCTTCAATGCAAATCCTTCTACATTGCCTAAAGTGTAACTGGTCAGTATGATTTACAGAAGCCATTTTTTCTCTATCATAGAAAATGGTATGGTTGACCAAGAATTTTACAATATCAATCAAATTCCAATTTCACCGTGAGCAATAGTCAGTACCTGGGAACTTTTTACTTCAGATTTAAACTTGGAAAGATTTGAGTCTTGCATCATCTCCGACTGCAAATTCAATGGATAAATAAAAGTTAACAATATAGAACGTGCATCTCATGGTAACATCATGAACCACTGGTGGGGAAAGTAAATGTACTAATAAAAGCAATTTATACCTTCTGCATTTCGGTTCTAGACACAAAAGAATGAGCAACATTTTCCAAACTGTCGTTTAGAACTTCAGTGATAGCAGAAGTTATTGCTTCAGCTTGTTTAGACGGAACACCTTTTGCTTCTAATCCCCTTACCTTGACATATCCAAAGAAATTTAACATGAACATAAATGTTAATAACGAAGAAGATGATAAAGGGAGATAACTATTCGTAATAGATATTTCTATAAAAATTAAAAAGAAAATCTACAACAGCTGCGCTTCAATTGTTTTACTCTTCAACTCAAGCAAAAAACATTTTCCCAAGTACAGATTAATCTTTTCAATTGTATTAGTTAGTAATTAGTTTTTTGAAAGCTGCTTTAATAACAGGATTTCAGACGTTCACATTAGCGTATGAATTTTTAAATAATGAAATTTCCAGGCAACCAGACAGCAAAAAATTAAGAGCGATTACCAAAGCTAACGTATCAACAAGAAACGCGCGCTTGCCAGTAGACGCAACGAGCTCGGAAATTTGCCTACGATCAAATCCGCTGCCGAGAGGAGGCTTCCGGGGAAAAACTCTGGAATTTTTAACCCCGAATTGAACAAGACGCTTACAAACAGCCATGGATATTCCCAGGAAACGTAAAATGGAGTCAAAAGCAGTAAAATACGGTCGGAAATGGTATGAGAAACTGAAGAAACGGCTGTAAAAGTTTCAGAAATAGGGCCGAGATTTGTTGGTTCTCCGAATAGTAATTCAGAATCGAAAGACCTGATGGCGGGCGAGGGCAGAAACCAACGAGAGATTTGGGAAAGTCGCAGCCTTGAAACTTCAATTCCAAGCTTATTAATCGCTTCTCGTACTAACAATTTCCGAGAATAGACATGGAAAAAATATATTATTGGATTGTATAATATATTATTAATTGATATTTAAAATACTGTAATATTATTTTCATAACATAATTAATCTTGTTAAGGTTGTCAAGTTATGCAATAATTTTATTAAATTAATTTACCCACAATTTCTTATTTCTAATTTACAAAATTCAATGAATTGAAGCTTTCTTCTTATCCAATTAAAGAGGAGAAATTGATGCTAGAGAAAAATAAAAGACTAATAAGAAGGAAAAAATAGAGCCTAAACAATCTATCAATCAAAACTATATCTTGTCCAAAAAAAAGTCGAAATCTCTCGCCCTCAAGGTCTCACACACCAGCCCAACAATTTGTGAGGGTGATAAATCACGGTGACTCAGCAGCCCAGAGATGGAAGGCCTTTACCTGACACCACAAGAAACAACCTCAACATTGGATGATTAAACTCTCACACTGTGGTGGCGCAGGCTTTCGAACCGTGACTCTTGTATCAAATCTATTATATCTGAACCAACTGAGCTATGCTCGTGCGAACAATCAAAACTATGTCGAGTTACAAGTGTTCGTGTGTTGAGCGTATTTGTTGCAAATGACTTCATGTTCCGTGCGATTATTCTTAAATTTAGCATAAAAATTACCTAAAAGCTAAAAAGGAAAAAACAAATTAAAACATTGATTTAAACACGAGTAGAACATGTGTCACATTTATAAAAACAAATATAGTACCGTGTGAAGAGCACTAAATTTCTTGACCTGAAATCACCGACCATCACACTTTAGGCCAAATATATTGCATTATAAATAGTCACGTTATGTAGTTTTCCTTGACGTTAAATCACGTGAGATTATCTCATAGAGTGTTCATCAATTGTATTACTATCATAATATTAAAAAAAATTGATGGTTTACTGATTAAGTAGTAGGTTTCTGCAGCACTAATCATAGTCGTTGCTTCCAATTAACGACTTAAAAACTCCTAATCAACTTTCCAATTTGATGTCGATTACTTAAAAACGATGAGTGCAAGAAATTAATAAAAAGAAAGGACTTTTTATTAAAATATAAGTGTTCAAATAAAATGAAATACTCATAGCGCACACATCGTCATTTCGAATACTAGTTTTAGCTTGAATAAGCTTTTCGGTCGCTAATAAGTGTTAAATCGACACTATAAAATGCAAATGTTGTACTCGATTTTAGCGTTGTAGGTCGCTGTGTCGCGCATCGTTTCTTGTGGCATCCGTGGTTACGACCTTGGCGAGTGATCCATTACAGAATGTACACTTAGTTTTAATTTTATAATTTTAAAATTAAAATATATATTGAAATAAATCATGGCTATTTTTAATTAAAATTGACAGATAATTTTGATATAGTTAATAAGTATTATAGTTTAATTTTCGAAGCACATTATTTAAGTAGAAAGGTTAAACTCAAAAAAGTAATTATTTTGCAAACTACCATAATACCCCTCGAAGAAAAAAGCCTATTTGTGTGCAAATTTGTCTCAAGAAGGTAGGGTTGCAAGGGTACTGTAGACATACTTCAGCTATAAAAGAGCACTATTTATTAACAAAAATATATCTAGAAAAAATACAGATTATTAAAAAAAGCAGAAAATTCAAGAACTCGTCTCAGATTAACAAACTAAATTTGGAAGTTGGAGCTGAAAATTTAGAAATCAAACTCAAACTTTTCAGGCTTTTCTTTCACCTCCATCTCCTCTTCCAACATCATTTCTTCATACCTGCATTCGTGACTGCAGAAAGCCATTTCACCTCTGCAAACAAAGATGACGACATCAATGGAGTTCTTTTGTTTTCTAAAGGAACTTCAATTTGATTAACAAAACTTAGAGATTTTGTTTACCTGTACATGAAAATGTCTGTTCCTGGACCCAGATTTTTCTTGCAACTGAAACAGAAGCTCAAAAAATTTTCAGAGGGGAAGTCGGAGAATTTTTCCGGGAAATTATCTTCTTTCCGGGGATGTGAAAAAACCCCACAGCAGTTCTCGATTATGCAATCTTCATAGATATGGATGGTTCTGGGAATAGGTCCGTGAGAAATCACGCAAGTGTAATCTTCAGAAAGCTCCATTTCAGATGCAGAAAGAGGCCCAGGAGAAATCCGAGAGGAATTCGAAGTTTCCGATCCAGAACTCGAAGCTAGGGATTCTGATTTCGCCGGAAACACAGAACCCAGATGATTCTTTCCAGCCACAGCGCCGGCGCCGGTTGGAAAACTTAAATGTTTGGCCGGAGAAGTAAATGCAGGAGGCAAATGAGGGATTTGAATCTTCAACTGAGATCCAAATAAGACTAATTTGTTTTCGAGTTTCGGTAAGTTTCGTTCCAAGTGGTTGTCGGCGAGAGAATCGACGATTCCGAGGCCGATTTTGGAATCCAGTTTATCCCAGTGGCGTTTTGTTTCAGATGGAGGTGTTTTGGGGGTGTTTGATTCCGGAGAAAATTGGTTTCTCGGGCATGAAAATGTTTTAGTGTCGAGAATCGAAGTTGGGCTCATAACAGCCTCGCTTTCTAAAAATACTTTTGAAGTAAACCCAGTGAATAATTTCGGACAACTGAAGAACGTCGATGTGGGTTTCCTGTATTTTTCAGACGGAGACGGCGGAGTCCCGTTTTCCGCCATGGGAGCTTCCTCGCCGGCGATCGGAACCGCCACCAACTCAGTTCAAACTCAAAACACTGCAAAAAAACCCAGAAAAACAACCATTAGATCAACCATTCAGCCAAGAACATTACTCTTCTCAGAAGCAAAGAACTTGATGATACTCACCGGAAATTGATCCCGGCCGATCAGCTCAGTTGATTAGAAAAACAGAACCGATCGAAAAGAGGTTTCTTTTTTTTCCACAAATGAAAGAAAAATGGATAGAAAGCTCAGAGATGTTTCCCCAAAGTGGGCTTCACTTCTTTTATCAAACCCAGATACCATCGGCTTAAATCCGCCATGGAAACGCAAAAGCAGAAATCACGGGTCAATTCAAAAGGGACAAGACGAACAGAAAAAAGAAAAGAAAGCTTGCATTTTTTTCTCTTTATCCATCCTTTCAAAATGCTTTAGTTGAGCCATTTAGTCAAGAGTAGAGCCAAAACCAGAGAATCCATGGAAATTGAAATTCTCTCTCCTGCGAAGGAATAAAAATGGAGAAGAAAGCAGAGAGAAAGAAGCGTTAAAAGGGCTGGGTAATTGGAGTGCACAGGGTTTCAGTCTTCTGCCATTTTTAATATCGTGTTTCGATGCAGTGGGATTAATCAAACCATGGAGAGCTTGCAGAGAGAAGAGGGGAGAGAGAGAGAGAGAGCGTGGGCGTAGAGAGAGAAAGAGTAGGTGAGTGAATTTAACGACGCGTGTGCATGGGAATCAGCGACTTGGTTGGAATAAACTTCTCACCGTACCCATATTTGGATTTTTTTATTTTATTAAATATTTTATTCTACGAATTCCACACCCTTGGATCATGGGATGAATTTCAAAACCCTAAATCTTTAGTCATTCCCTGAATTCTCGGGTAGTAATTGTTGTTAATTTTTAGTAATTGTTTTTGTCACTTTATCTTTTCACATGTGTAATTTAATAAATACGACAAATTGTTCAAGAAATTGACGAGTTTACCTAATTTCTTCATGAAAATCTCCATATAACTCTCAAATTGACATTTGTATTCACTTTATAAAATAGTTTGAAAGAGATATTCGCGTAATTAAAGGAGTTTTTTTTTTCGAAACCCTAATGACTTGATCATGTAGATATTTGCAAGAGTCTACACAAAACAAATTACTAGCCTTACAGACATAATGTTCAAGTATAATTAATAGTATTATTATATATAAATAATTCTAAAATTATATTCTTGTTATATTTTTTAGAGTAAAACCAAATTTTAGGGCTGAATTTTTAAAAAATAAAATTTAGGCTTGTCGGACGCAAGAATTCTTGCCTCATGCGTCTGATCATGCTTCGCTTTGACGCATCATGCCTCACACGGATGTAATATTCAATTTTTTTTAATTAATTTGACTAATCAAATCTTATTGAAATAACTTGGAATTTTTACCACACATTTACAACAATAAACAACACTACTTTGGAAGTTTTTAAATTTTTTTGATAACTTTACGATTTACTATAATTTTTTAATATCTAAATAAATTTTTTTTGTTAAAATTACATACGGTAATAGAAATTTTTTAAACTTGTATCACACACTTATAGCACTGTAAGACAATATAACACAAAGTTTCGTGATTTTTCAACAATTTTACGATTTACTATAATTTGTTTAATACATAAACAAATAAATTTTGTTACAATTACGAACATCAATGAAAAATCACGAAACTTTATGTAATATTGTAATAGAAGTTTAACAATTACGAACATCGTACAAGTTTTTCGATAAGATTTGATTAGTCAAATTAATTAAAAAAAATTTTGAATGTGCATCCGTGTGAAGCATGATGCGTCCGAGCAAGGCATGATCAGACCATGAGGCAATAATTCTTGTGTCCGACGAGCTCAAATTTTGTTTTTCTAAAACTCATGCCAAATTTGACATATTTTACGAAAACTTCGGTCCAAAATTTATTTTTACTTTATTTTTGATCATAATATGTAATCATTATTGAATAAATTTAAATACATTTAATTATATAAAATATAAATATTTATTTATATTTTAAATTAATTTAATTGTTCAAATGATATATTAAAAAATTGATTAAGATGTAATAGTCAATAGAATTAGTAAAAACACTATTTTGAAAAATACTTTATATGAATTTCGTACTGTGCGACCCACTTAACACGAGTTAAAGAGAAGCGTACAAGTCTAACCTGGGACCCACAAGCCTTAGAGGGTCCCACAATACTTTATGTTGTCACCTTTCCCTTTTATTTAGGGGGTAAAGATGCTCCTACAAGGGGCCCTACCAGATGACGTCATACTTTGGTCCGGTTTAATTTTGTCGGATCGGTCTAAAACATTTAGAAAATTACCATTTTATTTTTATTTTTATTTTTATTTAAATTGAGAAGATAATGACTCAAATACCCCTAAACATGGGAGTGAGGAAGGGAGGGAGGAAACAGTAAATGGGAAAAGAAAGGGGAATCTTAATTTGTCCGATTGACGAAATGATGGGATTGGGAGAATGGAGCCTCAAATAATGCCCAACATCATCAAACTATATAATAATTACTATTATTATTAATAAATATCATGTATTATAATTAAGTGTGACATGGCAAAGTAACCATGGTCTGTAACCCTGAATTAATGATGACTTTATGAACCAATGTAATGATGTGAACGTGACAATTTTAAAGGCCATCATCATTTCGATGGACAAAACCCCATACGCTACCCCTTCCATATTAAATTCTAAAGCATGGACCCCACTCATTCAATTTGTTTTATCTTCCACGTCAGCATCAATGTGGTTTTGGTAGAAATTAAATTTTATGGGTTAAAACAGATTTGGAGACTATTTAACGTAAATAGGTGAAAAAAACATAAGTTTCAAAAAAACTCATTAGCTTCTCGAACGTCTACTGTAAGGTCATGATGTGCCTTCCTTGCGGGTCAACGTACTTTTATCGAAAGAATGCGCGCACACGAGGCTCAGATGAACGTCGCGTACGGCAAACAGAAAAATGGCTAGTGCGAATGTAGAATTGGGTTGCGGAAGCGTATTATGGTGGAAATAATTGGGGATAGTTGAATAAAAATGGAGATGGCTCGGTGAAATAGTGTAATGGCTCGGATGATGGAAAAGGTGGTGTATTTCGGGTAATGGAAGGAAAAATGTGATTGCTCGGGGAATGAGATGGACTCTTTAGAGTTTTGATGTGTAGATGGATGGACAATTTGAACACTAGCAATCAAAGTGTTCTCCTCGGTAGACCTTACCCGCACTCGGATGTGACTCACCGATCGTACGTGCAAGGGTTGACGTTCTCAGCCAGATATGACTCACCAGAGAAGTATACGTCAGAGGGAGCTTCAAACCTTTCGGGGAGAAGATGCAATGCACAATTATTACTCAAATTTCTCTCTATCATTGAAGTGTAAAGTGTTACACTTAAATACTAAAAATGTAAAAGTGATAAGAAAAATAAGAAAGATAGTTTAAGCCATTCGATGACTTGAATGCCTTGGATTAGCTTCGGGAAGGCTTCGGTTGACTTTAGGCTCGGTTCAATAGGATTGGCACGGTCGGCTTTGAGTCTTGACCGAGGGTGACCGTGGTTGACCGAGAGGGTGCGTCGGGTGGGCGGAGCTCCGAACAAATGAAAGATTGGCTCGAGCCAATCTGGATCCGGGGCTTCTAAAGTTCTCTCGGTGGTCAACATAAAGTGTCACGCGGTCTGGTTCCTCGGTGGACCATCAATGGTCTGGTTCCGCGAGGATATTGTGCAAGGTTGTTGCTAGGAGATCCTCTGATGATTCTGGAGGTCAGAGCAAGGATCTTTTGGATAAAAATCCCTTGTGGCTCGCCGGTGGTTCCAAAATCGATCTTTTGCGCGAATGGATCTTCTCCGGACATCTTGAGATTTGTCTGTGTCAAACTCGAACCTTATCTTTTCCTTGACCAAATAACCAGATTACTTAAAGATTTAAGTCAAGTGGCCGATGGAATTTGGCCAAGGTCTTCTAGTGGACTGTATGTGGGCAGTGGCTTGACCGTGGGCCGGTCAATGTTCGGCCATGACTGTCCTTTGTGGGCCTTCGCCTATGGGTCTTTGTTCCTCTCCTTTGGACTGCCTTCTCTTCCTTTTCTAAAGATAATTGCTCGTTAAAATAAAGAAAACTAAATGTGACCGAAACTAAGGCCCATGAGTGAGCACTCGATCCATAGGATTTGGACCGTGTGTTCTCCCATGTCGGTCACTTATTCTCTTGGGCCGAAGCCCTAGTGAACTTCGGTTAGGCCGATGACCGAGGCTTGGGTGGTCGTCGGGTCGTGGGCCTGGGCGCCGAGCGTGTCATGGCCGGGAGGGCCAGGTGTGTCTCGGCCAGGCGCGTCGGGCTTGTCTCGGCCGAGCTAGTCGGGTGAGTCGGGTGTGCTACGGTCTGATGCGCTTGGCGTCAGGTCGTGGTCGTGGGGCTGGGCGCCGGGCGTGTCATGGTCCGGAGCCCCGGGCGTGTCACGACCGTGAGCCTCGGCTGCGCCACGGTCTGGCGCGCTTTGCACGTCGTGGCCGGACATGCTCGGCCGCCCACCAAGCAAAACTCTTGACCTCCCCCGATTTGCCTCGGACATTGTTTTCGAGGTTAAGCCTCCTGCAAAATTAGCACACAAATTATTGAAATTGGGTGTGCCATGAGGGCTTGGTCCATGATGTGCTCCCGTTGCACATCAGGTCACTACGTTTTTATCGAACGTCCGATGTAAAGTCACTGCATCTGATACTAACAATCTGATCATACATCGGACATCTAATACAAACGCACTAACCTTACATCGGATGTCAGATCTCTTTAAAATTCTATAAATTCTTGACATTTTTTACTTGAAACTTGTCCATTCAAAAAACACTATCAAATTGTGAGATATATTAGAAATTTTCATATCTCCAAGTAGTACTGTCAATCGAGCCGGTTCGAGCCAGGGACGGCCGGCTCGACGAGCCTGCTTAGCCAAACGAGCCAGTCGAGCCTATTCGAGCCGGCTCGGTCGAGCTTTTTTCAAAAAAATTTGGCTCGAGCCTAAACGAGCGAGCCGATGAGAGCCTGTCGAGCCTAAACGAGCCGAGCCAAACGAGCCCAACATAGAAATTTTGTATTTATATATTGAAGTTTTATAACTTTCTGTATTATGTAATTTTAAATTTTGATGAAAAAATTTTTCCTATTGTTTTCTTCAATCCAAAAAAAAATTTGCAGAGCTCGGACTGCTACAATGCCGAGCCGGCTCGCTCGAATGACACCTCTATCTCCAAGAATGACTGGTAGCTCGAGTAACTAGTGACAACATACGATGAACAACGCCACTAAAGAATAAGAGAATAAAACAAATATGGATTAGGTAGACTACTAGTCTATGAAAGTTACGACCCGACATATTAAGACGTGCATATGAGAGAAGATGAACCAATATATGACAATCTTCAATTGTTTGATAGTGGATACAATGTTGAGATTCAATCTTTATCGAATGATGCAAATATGAGAGTAATGACTACGCCGCCCAACTCAGACAATGATGATGCGAAATTAATTATGTTAAAGAATTAAAAGCTGAAATTAATGAAAATACGCTATAAGCTATTAGTCATCCACATCTACTGAGTATGATAGTTATTCATCTAAGTCTGAATGCCATCATTCTTCTACATATGCTTAGTATGATAGAGGTTCATCTGCTCCACTACAAATGCCAAAGATGGATCCTACATGGGTGGTGGATGAGAGTCTAAATGTTATGACATATTATTATAGGACGGCCCCGACATATGATTAAATGAAGAGCCCTCTATCTCATTATATGGGCGTGAAAGATCGACGTCTAGATCAAACTTCAAAGGCGGGCTGGTATGTCTCCTCTAGGGGGTTTACGGCGCCTATCTATCAACGTGTCACATACCTCTATCAAACTCATCCTCATAAGCTGCAATCTATCAAAAGCATCTTGTTGTTGAGCAACCTCATAACCTATAACGAGAAATTTCTCCACAAATACTTTTATTGAGTTTAGTTACCAAAACTCTAAATAAGAAATTTTTCTTAACCTACTTATGAATCTTAGCCATGTGATGCAAATTTAAAAAGTTTGGGCTAAACCTGGCTCATGTATGCAACAGATACATAATATACAAATTCATATAAGTTACCAGCTTACGATGGTTATCACGAGGAAGAAGAGTAAGTCCAATCACGATGCTCATTGCAAAAAATCACATTCAGCTCATTTGCTTTAGGCTTCATCAAAGACTCAACATCGCGATTAGACGCCCGAATTGATCTCATAAAAGATGCTCTGAATCCACCCATAATAAAAGTTGCAGGCTTACTAGAATTATAAAATACTCAACCTCATCATCTTTCGAGTCATCATATCTTATAACGCGATTGATATGGTCTATCATAATTGTAACATCTCTGCCAAATATGAACATTCTCTCATGATCACTCTTGGCATCTACAATAAGATTAGTATAAAAAATTCGTACTAACCTCTTTGCAATAGGGTCATATAGCTTACAAAATTGATCAATCTAATATCTTCGACCATCGCCTAATATACAAGCCCTCGAACGCTGAGAACACAACTATCATCGGCGGTATCATGGTCTGACACAAACACGTCATGAAATACTTTCTCATGCATAGTTGATTGAAATTCTCTAAAATCAATTGTCACTATGACCGAGGCTGGCGTGTACGACCTCTAGTGTTTGAATGCCGAGATGATCTATCATTGTCATCTCATTGTTGCCGAGCGTGTCTAATACGTTTCCCACGACCGAATTACATTGTTTGTAAAAATAAAATTTTGATAGAATTTTGTATCGAATTACTATAAAAACATGAGTAAAATTAGAAAATTTATAGGATTTTAAGATGTCGAACGTTTGATGTAAGATTAATGTGTTTGTATATTACACATGATTAGTTCAAATTTGATTTTTTTTAAAATTCAAGTCTTTTTTTCTATTTAAGTTAAACTGAAGCCTCCATTTAATTTTAACGCAATTTTTATTACAAAATATTTTCGATCAGTAATATTATTATTATTTTTAAAAAATTATTAATTGTTTTAATTAAAACGGAGACTTTGGGTAGCCTAGTCGAGTATGTCTTCATAATAATGTCACTAGTGACACGAAACAGTTGTCGCTGTGAAAGAACACGAATTGATTTTCGATTCACCGGTTGATCGCTCAGGGAAAAATTTCCCAACTCAAGGATTTAATTTGTTCATTAATCGTGTCATAAGTTTACATTAATGTAAACTTCGAACGCTGATTTTAGTGTTCATCAACCAAATCATCCTGCCTCATGAGTTTTTTATCCCCAGCCTGCTCCGTTCTCGTCCCAGTCTCCGCCATTGTCGACCCAGTCTCCTCCTCCATTGTCGTTCCAGTTTTCCACTCTTCTTTTTGCTCATTGGTCTCGACAAGATGATCCTCTCTTTCGGCGAGTGGACAACCCTGATTGGAGTTGTTCCAATAAGCATCCTGAAAAAACAATCAGGGGACTAAGCCTCTATTCTATCCTTGAAGGGTTATTTCCCTCTCTCTCATCACAGCCTTGGATACCAAGAAAAGAACAGGGAACTCCTTGTCGGGAAGAAGTTTCATGATATAAGCTTTAGTGGAGAGAGACTTTGCCACGTCCTCACGCAAGCAATACCCCACCATAGAACAAATTTGAAGGGACATGAAGTATAGCCTGATGACATCTGTAGTTTCCAAATCACCGGGATGGTGGCTGGATCAATCGACGTCAAGTTTTGGCCAAATCGCATCGTTTTCTCTAGTCGAAAGTTGCCGCCATCGTTGCTCGCCTACCGTCAGCCCTAATCATTGCCGTCGGTCGACGTTTGTCATCGACGCCGCCACCCCATCGGAGTCGGGAGTCAAAATCCCAAACTTCCGAGTCCCGTCTCTCCTCCTCCATTGTCGTTCCAGTTTTGGCCAACGGTTCTGATCATCGCTGTCCGATGATCTAACGATCATATGAACGTTGTTTACATGCAGTCGGGCTCCATGTCAATAACATTCATTAGCTTCCATGTTTACACGCAGTCGCCCTCGCCAAAAGGCTGCCGGCGACCTAAGTTTGTTTTTGTCGAATTTCCACTCTATTCCGGCCGATGTTGACCTCCTATATACGTCGCACACAATCTATTTTCCTGTTTAACTTGTTTTTGTGACATATTTAGTGTTTTATGTGAGAACATATATTTCATTTGTCCATCCCCATATTTAAAGGACCAAAATTCAAATTGAATTTCTCTCTATTTCGTTATATTAATTAATATGATTATTAATTTAACATCTAGGTGAATTTTATTTTATTTCAATCAATCGTTTATGTAATCAAATTGGGTATGTTATCGTTGCACGTGCTATGAGAGAAATTTATTTTAATTTGGCTAACCAATCAAAGTCCTTTGTTATTATTTTCAAATAAAAGTATCATATTCCTTCTTTTAATTTACATTTAATACAAAAATATATTAATATTTATTTGGATAATTTGAAAACCCAACATGAGAGTACTAATAAAATCAGCTATTTATTCATTAAAAAATTATTCGTACGGACAAGTAATGTACAGTTACAAGAACTCGATGGTGTCGGAACATGTTCGAATGAGCCAGCTAATGGGGCTTTGGAATTCAACATATGCAATCGAAGCACTTGGTAGAGAAAGTTCACTAGTACAATAATGAAGCCATAAGATTATGATAAGTGACAAATGAAGCTTGTCCTATGTTTTCGTGACAGCATATAAAATGGTGGTCATACATCACACTCACCTTCTCCATTTTTCATTGGTTTTCCAAATTTAAGTGCGTGCTTCCATGGTTATCACCTCTTCAATTCTTCTATAAACTTCCTATCGATTTCTAAAGATAACTTTTTTCTTAAGATTTAGTTTACGTTTACCCTTATGTTATACTTCTTGACGTGTCGTCGCGTGATTGAGTCAGTTTTAAATATAAATATATTTTTATTTTTATTTATTAAATACATTTGAATTCATTCAATCACGCGTGCATTAAAATTTCATAGATATAATGATGCTAATTTTAGTGAAATTTAAATTGGAAATTACATTTTACTCAAAAAAAGCATAAAAATAAAAAAAGTTGTGTTGAATGTGGACGTTTTTTCAGCAAGATACATGCTTATCCTTTGGGGATGTGTTTGGTGGGGCCGCTTCAGAAAGTAATTAATTAATTTTCTCTTTTAAATGCAGAAAAATAAAAAAAAACCATAAAATCACTTTTTTAATTAGAGACATGAGATTATGTTATTTATTTATTTATTTATTTTCCTCAATAAAAAAAAATATATTGTGCATTAAAATTATTTTGATTTAAAAATGAAATAATATTGTAGTTATAATAACAAATACAAAGCGACACGTATCAATTTAATAAAATAAAAATAATATTATTATAGTGATTATATCCATCACGCTATCATATATTCATATTCTTCTATAATGTTCTTTGGTAGTTGCTCCACGTCATCATGCCCACACACGTGACATATGATGCACTTAAATTTTAATTAAAAAATTAAAAATTAATTATGCTTTAATTAATCTAATTAACTTGTCTTATTGAAATAAACAACCCATTAGAGAGACTGCCAAACATTCCATCTTAGGAAGATTCTTTGCATTGGTCTTTTTTATTTCTTCGCAAGCCTATCGCGATTGGTCGTAAAATCGAAGGTGAAAACTCTTCGTTAATTACTTAAAATTCAATTGTAAAATCGAAGTTTTCCATATTATTATTTTTAAATATAATTATTTTTCATTATTTCTAGAAAATTACTACGATAGTAGTAAACTCTACAAGTAATTAAAGACTTTTCATTGAGGGTGTTTTCGTCATTTCAGTGATATGATGATGACTCCTATAAATACGTGTTTGAGTAGGCGGGATGGCACGCAGCCAGTTCTTGTTGAAAGCCACTACCCGGCGCCGTCACCGGAAAATCTATATTGCACGAGAAAGAGAATAAAAAAAGATGGGCTTCGGAGGAGAAACGGCGAGTTTGATCACCGATTTGGTGGAGAAGTGCGGCGGATACGCGGTGGTCGACGGCGGTTTCTCGACTGAACTGGAGCGACACGGCGCTGATCTGCATGACCCTCTGTGGAGCGCCAAATGCCTCATTTCTTCTCCCCACCTCGTCAGGAAGGTGCTTTGTCTCTCTAAAACGCGAAAATTTGATTATAAATTTGATGATTAATGGAGATCAAGGACCATAATTAAGCAAGCATGATACGGGGTGATTGAAGATGGGTGAAAGGGAAGCCTCATTTTTACCTAAAATTGCAAAAAGTTATGACAATTAATTCGAGTTAATGAGTTGGCTAGGGTGATTGAATTAAATATTGATAGTTTAGAAAGTCAATTCAATTGAATCTTGAGTTTTGGCTGCTTCATCGTTAGAATTAAAGGTTTAAAAAAACAGAAAACACGTGCAATTGGTTTCTGAGGAACTCTAGCGGGGCAAGTCTTTGCATGATGAACTTGTTAATTTTATATTATTTACAACTTATTCAAAATTGCTTGTATTTTTATAGGTACATCTGGACTACCTGGCAGCAGGGGCGAATATCATAATAACTGGATCGTACCAGGTACCATGTTTGAGTGTAGCTATTTTCAGTTTTTACTAACCAGTTTTCAAGGTTACTTGTACGAAAAGAATGGAAACGGGGCTTTAAGTTTGTTGTTTTGGGTTACTATTTTAAGGCTACAATTCAAGGGTTTGAGGCAAAAGGGTTTTCTAGAGAAGAAAGTGAACAACTGCTCAAAAAAAGCGTGGAACTTGCATGCGAGGCTCGATCCATATATCGTGCCAAAAATGATCGTCCTATTTTAGTCGCTGCTTCAGTGGGTAGCTATGGAGCTTATTTGGCTGACGGATCCGAGTATAGGTACTCCGCTAAATGTCCCATCACGTCGAGATAAAATATTCAGTTTGGGGCAGTTTTGTAAAGTCGAAATAGTCATTTTTTAACGTGGTTTTTTTTCTTGTTCGGGTTTAGGGGGATTTACGGGGAAGGCATTACGGTGGAAAAACTAAAGGATTTTCACCGGAGAAGGGTGCAAATTCTAGCGAACTCGGGTGCAGATCTAATAGCATTTGAGACAATTCCGAATAAGCTGGAAGCCATGGTAATTGCAACACATTATTTAGCTAATTAAGGAAAAACCCAACTTTAAAAAATTAAAATTTTATAATGTTGCAGGCCTACGCTGATCTTCTTGGAGAAGGCATAGAAATTCCGGCTTGGTTTACTTTCACTTCAACAGATGGAATCAACGCGGTCAGCGGTGATCCCATAATCGAGTGTGCATCTATTGCAAATTCGTGCGATCAAGTTGTAGCTGTCGGAATCAACTGCACTGCTCCGAGGTTTATTCATGGGCTAATCTCGTCCATTCAAAAGGTAGTATCAAGGGAGTGATAGTGTCACATAGATTAGAAACAAGACCTACGAAATTGTTAAAGTATAGAGCGCATGATGATTTGGAAAATGAAATGGCAGGTGACGAGGAAACCAGTTGTGGTGTATCCGAACAGCGGGGAAACTTATGATGGTGTGACAAAACAGTGGAAAGTGAGTTTCTTTCTTGCCTTTCCGGTTGCACAAAAAATAGAAAAACTTCAATCAATTTTGTGCTTAATTTCGAAAAAATGATACAGAAATTAGATGGAATAGAAGAAGAAGATTTCGTGTCATACATAGGAAAGTGGAAAAGAGCAGGAGCATGCCTGTTTGGAGGGTGTTGCAAGACTACTCCCAATACAATTCAAGCCATCTCGAAGTTGCTCTCTTCCAAATCCCAGGAATGACTTTGGAAACACTTCAGAATACACCATAAGAAATAAATAGAGTGTACATGAAAGGGCAATGAGTACCATGGTTCTTACGCAGCATGAAAAAGTTGTATATTCATCGCTACTGAATCTCTAAACCTTTGCTTCATTGTTTTCTTTCTACTAGACTAATTTGATGCTTGACCAGAAGACATTATGAAAAATAAGAATCACAGGAGAATGTGCCGATAAATAATTAAAAGATGGTTAGTATAAATGAGTTGCCAACTTGTGTATTTTATCACCCAATTTGATACTAAAACCACACGGAAAAAGTAAATAGGATCAACTTCAAAAGGAAAAACACAGAAAACAGCAGCAAAGAAAAGACAGCTGTTTGAACAATTGTAACAAAAAACTTAAACCTCAATTAAAATAAAAATGTAACCACTTTCAAAATCCCAATCTGTTTGAGCTCTTATAAAGACCAAAAAGAAAGAGGAGACTCTTGCTGCATTAAAAATGAGGAACATGTCTTGAACTGATAAAAAAAGAAAACAAATTACCCTTAAGCTCCAACAATCTCAGTTGGGGCTTCCGCCATGGTTTCATCAGCCGGCCTGTCCAGCTTCACACCAACATCTTCTGAGTAATCACCATGAACCTGAATACAAGGAGAAAATAATTAGGAAAAGAAATAAGAAAACGATTTTCAGATCTAAATTACATGTGGTTCAACTCAATTCAACGAAGATAAACTATATAATTCATAGTTTTGAATAAGCAGTCAGTTGAAATTACAGATTATCAATATCTTCATTAACATGTTATTTCAGATTAATTGAATTAAAAAAAATCTGTTTTGATTTGGTTGTGCCTTTACATTTTGTGAACAAAGTAAAAAATCATCAATCATTGCCCGGCACAGTACTTAAAACAAAAATTACAAAGATACGCACCTCCATCAATTTTCCCAAATCAAACTTTGGCGCTTTCAAGATTTTAACTTTCCTGATAAATACATTCTGTAATGGGTAGATGCTTGAAGTTGCCTTCTCAATCTCCTTGCCAATTGATTCGGGGATAAACTTACGCACTAATTCCTTAAGATCACAAGACGTTGCCTGGTTTACCATTATTTCTCTCATCTTGCGCCGAATCTGACAATAAAAAATAAACATAATGACTTGTGAAGAACAATGCATTCCAATGATTTATAATCAACTGAGTAGATGAGGAATCTAATAAAGATTAACATTGATGCAAAGGTGCAAGAATCAATTTCACTGAATCACCTGTCTTATTTGGCTGGATTGTGCGTAACATGTCCTCTTAACCTGATTTGGTCGTCGTTTGGTAAATCCAATGCAAAACATCCTCAGAGTATAACTATCAGTGGTCTTCACATCGACGTGGGCTTCTATCAAAGTCTGCCATTTTCTAACCAGTGACCTTAATTTGTCAGTTGTGAAGTTCATTCCCTGCCGATTGGAAAGATTGGAAAAAATGGTTCACTCATGATAGACCCAAAAACATTTTCCAGAAAAGTTCAATAAAATAACACTACGTAATACCCAGAAGTTTGTCAAAACATTTCTTCCTTGAACATCTTCAGCTCTCAATCGAATCTTTCTGTAAGCGTGTTCTTCATCATCTTGAAGATCAGCCAATGAAACCTCAAAAACCCTGTGCTTGAGTCCTTCAGATGCAATCTGTAGGAATGCAAGAAGAAATTATATCCATAATGTACACGACTACTATCAAACTTGTTATCATGGTACATTCATGTCCATACAATACAATATAATTATGCTAGTGATTTAGATGCATCAAATACCAGAGACACATCAAAAACACTAAATTAAGGTAGAACGTAAGAAAAAAAAAAGACAGTCCAAGAAGAATATTTATGTCAGCAAACTTCAAAATTTCTAATGTAGCATCTATTCTTGATGGCTCAATAGTTTTCACCATTTTGAAAAAAATAGTGCAATTGCACACACCCAACCAAACACAATATCATCCAATCACCATGCTGTAATTGCAACAAAGACAATTGACATTGCCTTTTTGCAGTTTCAATAACAATATTTACAGAGCAATAACGAACAAAATATGAAATTCTAGAAAAAATGCAAGCTCTATAAAAGATTAGATCAATCAAATTACACATGACATCATAACTAGAGAAATTTTATTAATGCACTCAGTAATCTGGCGGGAAACTTCATAACAAACAGTTTCACTGACCAGATAAACAGAGCAAACAAAGAATAAAATAAAACCCCCAATATAAATGAATATACCTTAGTACCCTGAGTGCGAGTGACGAGGGTTTTTCCAACATTCTTTACATTAAATACAGAAGGCGCCTTAATGTCATACCAATCCTTCTTAGCAAAAGGATCCGCTCTAAAATCATCAACAGAAGAGATAATCAGATGGAGAAACTGAAACTCATTCCGAAATTCAATAGCATGAAAAATTCCAATGCGATAGAAACAGTTGGGGTTTAAAAGATGAAAAAAAAACTCACGCCTTCTTCTTCCCACCCTTTTTACCCTTCGAAATCCTCTTGTTCTTCCTGCATAACAAAAAATAAAAGAAAGCAATGAGATTCGAAAGCCGGAGAAAGAGTAGGATGAAGAGTTGAATACCCGACGGCCATGGTTGGGTGGAGATGAGGAGCTCAGAGCAGTTTCGGAGGAAGACAGAGCAGAGGACGGCCCTGAGAAGACTACCTCACTGGTGCAAACCCTAAATTTGATTATGCCTTTTATGTGTGGCTCTCACATTCCTAGAGCCTAGAGGGTTATTTTTGTCTAATTTTATTTGAGTAAAAAGGATAGAATGGTCAACCAACGTAAAGAATAAAGATAATACCGTTATTTTAATAAAAAAATAATTAGGTTAAATTATCTTCATCTTTTAGACTAGAAAAATAGTAATAAATATCTTAAATTTTAAAATTTATTGATAAATATTTGTTTATTGATAAATATTTAAAATTCAAGATATACATTACAATTATTTCCATAGTTCATAGGGTGAATTTATATTTATTTAAAAAATTAATTATTTCTAATTTATGATAAATAATAATTTATTTCTCTACTAAAAGTAATTACAACGATACCTCAAAATTTAAAAATTTTCATTTACCATAATCTTAACTCATTTTTTGTCCTCACGTTTTTGACGCTCGTCTACTAGATTAGCATTTTGGTGTGGTTAATTTTAGGCTTTTAGCAACTTTCAATATGATAGAAGAATCTATAATAATAAATTCCAAAAACACCAACATTTTTGCCTCTAACTAGGGGTGGGCATCGGATCCGATCCGATCCGATTTCTATAAATCCAATAATTTATCAGATTATCGGATCTGATCCAATTAGCGTTGAAAACTCAAAACACCTGAATCCGAATCTGATTTGAATCCGACAGATCCGATCGGATCGGATCCGATAAATTGACAAAAAATAACTTCCCCCGATAATTCATCCAATGCAGTGCAAGAGCAAGCCTTCGTTAGCAAAAGTTGATTGTGAGTTCTGGAAACTGAAATTCGACAAAAGTATGCAGTGATTGAACAAGAAATCTGACAGATTAAAAAAAAATACATGCATTCAAATTAAAAAAAAAGGAAGAAATTTATACCTCGACGGAGCAGCAGAGCGATGGGGTTAGGGTCATCGGCGTTCGGAGTTCGTTCCGGGTCGGAGACTCGGAGGCCTACGCTGAGCTGAGCGTTCGTCGGCGTTGGGCGATGAAGTTAGGGTCGGAGACTCCGAATCGATCGGATGAAGATCGATCGAAGACATTCAGAGAATCGGAGTTTAGAATCGGAGTTATTAAAAATATCTCAATCCGACAACAATCCAAAAATCGGATTGATTTTTTCATAACCTTACCGATTACCTTATCCGATCCGATCCGATCCAATCAATGAAAATATGCGGTGCAGAAAGCAATTCCTGAGCCCAGGAAAATATGAATTAGCAAAGTAAAGTTAAACTTGACAATATATCACAAAAGGTAAGTAACAAGATTTACACATGATGCTTGACAACTTAAATATACATCTCACAAGAGTTAACAGATTAAGCAGCAAAACCAAAACTCAATTTGGAATCATGTGAAGCACGCTGAGACCACTTTGTCCAACAGATACTTTTGTTTAGCTTGCCCCGTGGAGGCTAGGACAGGTCAGTTAGTTGCAATAACATGGTCACATAGGAAACGCCTTGGGTGATTAAAGAACATATCAGTCAACCAAAAATCACAAAGTGCAATTTTTCAAATTTCTCAGTTATACACAATAGTTATTTTAGCAAAACCAGCACAATTCACGTTAACTAACTAGCAAGACGTGTGAAGCAGTCTGAGTTCAATATTCACACCATTAGAATGAGAATTATAATTATTACCATGTACACTTCGCATGCAGAATCTGAGCTGGGGATAATTAACAATTCAGTCCATTTTAAGATCATATTTTATCTGCTTTCAGGATCAATGATATCTGGAAAATTTTCAAAATAATGAAATTTGAATAATATTTACAAGAAATATATTTTAAAAACTGAAAAATCACAAACATGGAAAAATTGGCTTCCTCTTTTATCTTTTACATGAAAGAATCAACAAAATTCTCTTGCTAAGATTATAAAAGCTAATAAGAATGCATACCCTTTTTGACACCTTGTCGAGCAGCTCTTGCCAATGCTCTTAGTACTGCTTCTATTTATCTCCTTAAGGTAGAACCATAGAAGAAAAAAATGATCTTCATTAAGTTAAAACAGAATGAGATGCTCAACTAAAATACACTTGAAACTGGATAGGCACCATTAACTGCGAGCTTGAAGTTGATTATTTGTAAGACTTTTCCAAATAGAGGGCCTTTCTGGATGGACATCAACGAAATATTTTACAAATTGTGCATCAGAACATGCAAGAATACTACTCAACGATAAGTTGGCCTTCGATGCACCCTTCTCTCTCAGCCACACATACATTGAAAATCTAGAGTTTATTCTCTCCATTGTGTAGCATAAATATGCTGGAAAGGCTACAACGCTATCCAGAGGGTATCCTCAGCAGTTTAATAAACAATCTATCTTTTTTTAATAACATTTTTCCTTTGGTTCAGAAGCATGGGAGCGTGTTTAACTATATCTACAACGACATTAAAATCCAAACCAGCATTTACTAGACAATCAAATCTTTCTTGTAGTTGATCTCCCCTGCCTCGGAACTTTTTTAGAGCTTTCATCATCTCGTTTGAGTTGCCAACATAACCCAACCTCAATAAGAATGTTGTTTTCTCCAGATCTTTTACAGGATCTTGACAAGGTACCAGCACACCACTTCCAATTTTTGATATAGATGCCAAACTAAACAGCTTCCATGGATCATCCATTATAATTTTACATAAGCCCTTAGCATCAACTTTGAAATCTTTACAAACAGTTCTTGGTCCTTTCAAAGAGCATGCACTTAAGATCTGAATGTGGGTTTCTACTATAAATGCTGCGATATCTTTGGGTACCATTCCAATTTCAAAGAGAAAATTCACTGCCTGCAGAAGATTTTAATTTGGCAAAAAGGCGAATTTCAAAGGCCAATTTACATAAGCCCTTCAACGAGAAAAAATCCGACCGAACCGAGTTGGCCTGGTCTGTCGGGATTTTAATTTGAAATGCATTCCGGTTTTATTTTGATTATTGAGTCAAATATCTTTTTTCGTATTATTAATTCTCTATAATTTATTAACAATTCAGCCAGTACACAGCTCGACGGCGAATTCAGCTCAGTGAGGGCGTGATTGTGAGTGACTCCCTTATCTTCATGCAGTCACCCGTACTCGAAAACGGTGCAAATGGTATCCCAAAACGAGGGTTATTGGCTTCACGCCAACTTTTGTTAGCGAATATAATTTACAATTAAAGTTTTTTTTTATAATTTTCCCTCAAAAATACCTGAATTTTTAAAACTAAATAAATATGGCTTTTGACATGTTAAGTAGTTCCAAACTAAGATGGTGCAAAGAAGACAAACTAAAGAAAGACAGAGAGCAAGAAAAGCAAACTCATTCCATGACATGAGGAAGACAGATAAGCATGTGCATTTCTTTCTAAGTTTGTACACAAACCAAATTGCAACATTCAAATCCGAATCACACATAGCTATACCAAGACAGACGATACATGGCATCCATTTGACATGGCCACGAGGGAACTAAGTGCAGCATGATGTGCTGGCTGCCCTTTCTGCAGGTCGATCCATGAGGACCATTCCTGCCGGATTCTGTGCTGGCTGCACTCGGGGCAGTCTCTTAGCTGCACCCACAATCATGCATTCTCATGTCAGAGAGAGAAACAGAGAGAGAGAGAGAGAGAGATCTATCATATTTTTTGAGTCCTGTTTCATATGGATATTAAATCTCAAGGAAGTATAATACCTATTTCATGGAAGATGTCATTGACATTGGACGCAGTTTTTGCTGAAGTTTCCATAAAGAATAGGCCATTCTCCTCTGCATACGTTTGAGCCTCCTGCAGTGATTGAGCAAACTCTCTTTCAGGATTTCTCTAAATTTGTATTTTTAATCGACCTGTAACATTTATTTTTCATCTTTTTCAACAATCATCACGAAATCTAAATAACAATAAAACATAACTGTCTTGAAGAACTACGAAATCAAAGCATAGTGGATTTGAAATGATTTTTTTTTACTGAAAATGGAAGTTTCAACCTCTCCATTTATCAAACATATGATCATAAAGAGCCAATATATGTTCAGGCTTTGCAAGCAAATTTTCAAATATCTACCTATTTCTTGAACTAAAAAGAAACAGCAAAAAAGTAACCCGAATTAGCCTAAATGGCTCAAACAAACACATCAATCCCAAACAGTTTAGAGTAAATATAAAAGAAGATACTTGCCTCAGCAGACACCTTCCTTGCATCTAACAAGTCTGCTTTATTTCCAGCAAGTGCCATTACCATATTTGGATTTCCTTGTGCAAGACCAAAAAAAGAGAATTGCCATAAGACTTGGTATGGACGACCTCACTTCAAACAATTAAAAGACTCCCCTGAAGAGAAAAACAGTACCTTGAGCTTGAAGCTCTTGAACCCATTTTTTGGCTCGATCAAAAGAAGCCTGCATTAAAAGAGATTTATTGAAACTATATAGAGCTATAATATACTATTAATCAAGTGTCATATACCCAGAAGAATCAACATTATCTAAAAACCTTCTAGTCCAACAAAGTCAAGCATAAAATATATAATATATTGAAAAGCTTTCAAGTGAACAATCTGGGTCTTATCAAATGAGAATATCTTACCAACTCTACTATATTTCAAACAGGGACAAGTAAGATTATGTAACCAAAGACATTATTGTTTAGCAGGAAGGGCTCTTTCTTTGAAAAAAAAAGAACACAGAAAAATCATTTTTCTCTAGAAAAAAGTAATTATGATAATATAAATAAATCGAAAAAGAGTTCGAGAAATAAGTAAATCCTTGAATATTTGCATATAAAGAGATAATATTTGTTAAGTTTATTGTTGCAAACAAAACAAGATCAAATTTTCATCACAAACAAAACAGATATGCAAATCAATAACTAAAGCTGAATGAAATTATCTTGGTGTCTTAAACTTACTTGATTGGTGATATCAAAGACAATGATAGCAGCAGCTGCTCCTCTATAATACATTGGAGCCAAGCTATGGTATCTCTCCTGCCCTGCAGTATCCCAGATTTCAAATTTCACAGTTGCGTCATTCACAGCCAATGTTTGCGAGAAAAAGGCAGCTCCAATAGTTGATTCCTGCACCATTGAGTATTTAAGTTCTCGGTGAAAAAAAGAATAAGAATTACTAGTTGATTTTACGGGATGAATGCATAAATATCAAACCTGAAATTCAACAAATTGTCCTTTGACAAAGCGCAAAACAAGACTTGACTTCCCAGCACCAACATCTCCAAGCAATACCTGAAAAAATGACACAAACATTGGATGATACGATCGAAGCAGTACAAGCTCAATATCGACTGAATTAGATACATGAATTACGATTTAATGCTATATTTATTTTGCATGCAAGCATCCGATGATTAACAGATAGATAATCCAAGCAACATCCCAGTTAGCAAGTACCAGAAAATTAAGATTGCGGGTTTCCTCGATAACTGAAATAGCTTCAATGCAGGGTTTACTTAGTTATAACCAAGCTACGAACTGGATATAAATTTTGTGAGAAAATGGAGCCAATGGAACTAAACGAAACCCCAAATCTAAGCTAAAAAAGGAAAATTTGACAGTAAGAAAACAGCTTGAAAACAATCTGTCATAGATCGTCAATCGCATATACGTATTCACAGCTCAAACGAATAGGACGTACACAGATCTTACAAAAAATTGCATTGAATGAAAAAAAAATCACATTAGGAAAAACAAAAACGAACAGAAGAGTATGAGCAAGCAAATAGAAACGCAATCCTAAACAAATCAAATAAAACCAATTTCAGAATTTCTCGTCAAAATATGTAACAATCGCGGGAAAAAACCACGGCCCCAAAATTAAACCAATGAAAAAAATACACGAGACAGGAAAACGGGGTAAAACCCTCACCAATTTGGCATTAATGTTCTTGTTTCCACTGGTGGCCATGCTTGAATTAGAACAACGATCAACAATCGAAAGAATTAGAACAAGAAGTTCAGATTCAACGATGGCGCAGGAAATAAAGGGGTAGATGTGACCGCGATAAGAATTGCTGCAGCCCTTCGTTCTTCCTTTGAAAATAAGAAAAAACCAGAACTTGGGACCCAAATGCGACCGCAAACCACATTTTTTACCTTAAAACGACAGGACTGCTTCGTCTCCGATTTATAATTTTACCGACTGACAGGTCAGCTAGATCACATACGACGTCACTTGTTCCTGCCTTGTCAATTATTTATAATTAGGGTCAAAATTTAATTTGGATCTAACTTTAGGATAAATAAGTTTTATAAAATTAAATTTAAGTTCTTCAAACGTTCGATACGTACGCACTGATCTTCATTAAGAAGGTTACTATATATGTATCAAACGGTCACTGTGTCTTATATGTACAGTCATTGTGTTCAAACTCTCGATTTTTTTTTAAATTTTTTGTTTTTTAATTAATTTGTCATAGAAAATCTTATCGGAATGACTTAAAATTTTTACCACACATTCACAATTATAAAAAAAACTAATCTGGACATGTTTAAATTTTTTTGACAATGATAAGATTTACTATAATTTTTTTAATATATAAACAGACAAATTCCGTTAAAATTGCGTACGTCAATAAAAATTCGTAAAACTTTTATCACACATTTATACCACTGTAACAAAATACTCCACAAAGTTTCATGAATTTTCAACAAATGTACGATTCACTATAATTTTTTTAATACATAAACAAACAAATTTTATTAAATTCACGTACGCCAATAAAAATTATTGAAATGTTTATCACAAATTTTATTAAATTCACGTACGTCAATAAAAGCGGATTTGAAGGTAACCTCGTATTTTGAGAGAGATCTAAGAAAAACCGAGAGTCGGAGTTTTTGATTTCAGTTTTTCAACTCTTAAGTTCTCTCGGGAATATTGGTATGGTTGAGTCTGTCTTGTCGAGACGAGTATTTTGACGTAAATTACGTCGAGAACGGACGCCAGAATCGTTTTTGTCGCCGGCCACTGGCGTTGACCGGGTCAACGCTGACTGGACTGCTGACTAGGACGTTGACGTGGTGCGTTGACCGAGTCAACGCTGACGTGGTGCGTTGACCGAGTCAACGCTGACCGTTGACCGGTTCGGTTCGGTTTTGATCGAACCGGACAGCAAGCTTCCGGGCCCGTTTTGGCCCGTTTTCGTGTCTTTTTGCTCGGTTTTCGATTCTCTTCTCTTATACAATATAATTGGAATATTTCAGAGGAGTTTAACGAAATTGAACCGAGCCCGGAACCCGAGAAAAGGAAAAAGAAAGGGAAAACTTGCGTAAAAAGAGGTAAGTCATTTATATTTTCTGTCTTAATCCTAGATGCATGGTTTGAAGTTAATAATAATCATATTTTGGTGGTTGACACCCAAAACGACGTGGCGCACGTCAGTTTTAAAGTATTAAAACTTATAATCCAGATAGAGCATGATTTATATGGTTGATTTACATGATTTAAATGATTGATATTTTATATGTTTGCCTATCTGGATGAGAATGAATATTGAACTGTGTTTTGGATTTCCACGTTTATTTAGAAACTGGATTTGGTTTTATAAATGTGGATTTTGTTTGAAACGATTGGCCCCATTCGTCGGAGTTGGTAGGGTCGGTCGGCCTCATTCGTCGGAGTTGGTAGGGTTGGTCAGAGGATCAACCCTATTCGTCGGAGTTGGTAGGGTCGACATATGCCTTATCACTTGATGTGATTTGGGATGGTGACGGGGCGGTGATGACGCGTTCCCTAGGGCACCTTAAACTCCCCTAAACTTGGCCAGGGTTACTGCATGCGTGCAGGGTTACGGTAACGTAGGTCGGGTACACCTTACCGGGAGGCCTTAGGATGACAGTTGACTGAGGCAACTGTGGTTTGATCCGGGTGGTAATGGATGGTACCCAGGAGGACCGGCACCAGGATTTCTTTTTCTATCTCATGAGATGGTGAGCCGTTTGCCCATCTTTCTGTGGTGTGCCGGGGTGGTCCTTGTGTGACACTCCTTTTTCACAGGTATTTGATGTTTGTATGGCTGTGAGGGTATTTTGTAGTATAGTCACCTACGTATGTGACGGGTTTTCTAAATACCTCACAGGGGCCCGATGGGCCTGGTTTTTCCCAAGGGGAAATGATTGATTTTTATTGAGCTCGTGGAGCCGGGATTTGAAATGGTGAAATGTGCATGATTTTGATTGAATTTCAAAATGCGTGCATCATATAGAATAGATCGCGATTTTTGAGGGAAAAAGTTAAAATCTAAGTTTTAACCGGAATGCATTAAATATAGGTAACTTACGAGTTTGTCACTCACCCAATCGACAATATTTTTTTACCAGGCTAGCAGTCGACTTTGGAACTGGTAGAGATTTCTTGGAAGAATCTCTTCAATATTTTTCTTTGTTGTAACTGGTAATAAATTGTGAGTGAATATATTTGAACAATATTTCTTTCGATTTGGTTGTATTAATGATTTATTTATGCTATGACTTATAACACTTTGGATGGATAGACCCGGGGTATTTTGATTAAGTGAATCTTCCGCAAGTTTAAATATAGCCTTTGGGTCAGACTTCTGAATCTGCCGAGGTGGATTTGGTTCTCTGACTTGGCGTTTCTGCCAGGCCCTACTTCGGGGCGTGACACAATGACTATCAAGAGAGTACTCCGAATAATTAATCAAACAATTTATAAGTTACTGTGACAACTCACTCGACGAAGGGTGTGAGAGTATGCATTTCAGAGACTTGTGACGATTTATTAATGAGCTCTTTGTTTTTACTAGCACAGTATATTTTAGACATAGCTCAAGATAAAGTTGTGTGAATTCTAATTTAAAGCGAACGATATTATGTTAGAGGCTGAGATGCGTACAGCAGTGACTAGTTCAAAACGTCTCATTGTATATTCAAGAATAAGTTCAAGTAAAATTTGTCCCAAGAGCTTAATATTGTAATGACTCGCCTTACTATGATAGATGAGGTGTCTTATGTAACAATAATTTTCTATCACCATACATTTATATTCAACCAAATAAATAAATAAAATTGTGAAGAACTATTATTAGTCACACATTATATGGCTTGTAGACAAAAAACCTACAGCCATACACGTGGACGGCGCAGAAACATAGATTTTCATCCAGTCTTGCTTATAACAAGCGAGAAAATTTTAGTCCTATTCATTTGCAGAGCTCCAGTTGGTTCTATAACGAATACCGTCAATGGCAATCAAGGTCAGTGATTTCGTTTTTACATGAAGTATCACTGTTCATCGAATCTGAAGAAGAAACTTTTCCTTTAATGGAAGCAGGCATGGTTTATGGACGAGAGCGACGAAGACAAGAGGCTTCCTCACCATCGGGACCCCAAACAGTTCGTTTCCGTCGATTTCTTGGCAGGTCCTCTATCTTCTTCTCATGAAATAGTGTCGATAATCCGATAATCTAAATTACTCGAAATCTTTGTTGTTTGAACGGTGCAGTCAAGTACGTCTGTTTGCGTTAGTCTACTTCACATCGAACTAGACATAATTTATCGATTGGCATAAAAGCAATATCGAGTACTCGCTATTAATGCTGAGGCCAAAACGAACAATTTTAATTACATGTTTACGTAATTAGTTATTTCGTTCAGTAAGCCAGTTTTGTTTTTGTTTGATTGGTTTGGTTCGTATTTAAATGGTGAAGACTATTGATTGGTTCAGTTAGTTTGAGCGGGTGAATGATTTCGTTGGATTGTTAAATTTTCAAACCATTTAAATTTAGCTAGATTAAAAAACTAATCAAAATTGCAGCAATCTGTTCTATAACACTTTTGCAGAGTTGGGAGTGCTATACTGGAAATTGAATCCTGAGGACTATGAGAATGACGAGCAACTTCAAAGTCTCAGAGACACCAGAGGATACAACTACATGGTCTGTGAAAAAATCTGTGAGACGCTTGATGAGCCAACTTAAGTGTTGCCTAATGCTTTTCTTTCACCTTTTGTTCTGATCTGATTACATTGAACTTCTCTCAATTCATTTAGGATTTACTTGATGTTTGTCCGCTAAAGTTGAACAATTACGAAGAGAAATTGAAAGACTTCTACACAGAGCACATCCATGCAAATGAGGAGATAAGATACTGTTTGGAAGGCAGTGGATACTTTGACGTCCGAGACAAGGATGACCGTTGGATACGAATCTGGATAAAACCAGGTGATCTCATCATATTGCCTGCTGGTATCTACCACAGATTCACACTGGATACGAACAATTATATCAAGGTAATTGTTCCATTTCCTTTCTCATGGGTCTTCTGTAAGTTTATTTTTGTTAGTTTGCTTCCTTATTTTACTTGTTTGTTTGATAAGTAGTCAGTTAACAGTTGCATGGTATTATCCTTTTTTTAACCTCAGTCTCGACAAACTTTAGTGTAATGTGAAAAGTTATATTTGTATGACTAAAATTGAAAAAAAAAAATTATATATTTTGACAAATCAAAATTACTGAGGTTTACTCGCATTAAGGTGATTGAAAAAGGCAAATAGAAATTCAGTAATAGGCTGGAAACTCATGGATTGCATACTTCTGAATTTTAAAACGAACAAAATCTGCACATGATTTTTGAGACATCTGCAATTATTCCTACAACTTTGAAATCTTATTGCACAGTCGAATGAGAAAGTAAAGTATCAACAGAATACAATGCTTCATTTCAGCTAGGACATAAATTTTTTGACCATGATTTTTCTATCGTCAATAAATTTATGCACTGCAAGATGAATGGAATAAGTAGACTATTTTAACCGGCAATATAGGCTGATCTTGTATTTGCTGAAATTGAGGTTGTCAATTGTCATGTTCTGTAACGAGATTGACTATTACGAAGCAGTAGGTATAATCTCAGTTTATACGATTTTTGCCCATCTTAAATATTGATTATCGGGTCATCTTTGCTGAACATGGATGTTGATTTCTTGAAACCATGAATAATCGTGCAGCTGATGAGGCTGTTTCAAGGAGAGCCTGTTTGGACCCCATTCAATCGGCCACAGGAAGAGCACCCAGCAAGAAAAGGATACCTGGTGTCCTTCAATGAGAAAGCTGGACATGCAGTTGAGTCCTACTAACCACTAGCTCTCTATTTTCTCTTCCGCATCGTGTATTAAAAACGACATATAAAATGTGGATCATAACTCCTACTGTCGAATAAGCAGCTGTCCTTTGAATAATAAATCTTTCCCCTCAGCGTGTACGATTTCCTGTTGTTTAAGAATCACCATACCTCCCTCATTAAGTTTACTGTTAAAAACCATGATTAATAAATGCATGTGTTTACTTTTGGTAATGACGACCATGTTAAGTTTTAAACTTTAAAAATAATTAAACCCTAATTAATCACGAGGGATACTGATTTTCAAGACAATTTTTCACGAACACCTTCTAATTATGAGTATTTTAATTTTTATTTATATTAATTGATAATTTATGATACTTGAAGCTTTTGGTCTACACATTAAAATATGTGTATTTTCAGTTGACACTTATCACTACTGACACTCTGACATTATTCGTTAGATTTTCTTTAATTATACATCTTATTGCAATTTAATTTTGTTTTTTTATACTTTTTTGCTCTAGATTATCCTAATGTAAAAAGAATATATAATAAACTTAAATTTAAAAATATGGTATATCTTACTTTTAAAATGTTAAATAAAAATTGAAGGTGATTATAAAATACCAATTAATATAATTAAAATTTTATGACAAATGAAAATATATTTCTTAACGGAGGCGTTTAATTACGGTATAATTATTATGTAATTGATAATAGTGAATAAATATTAAAGTATAGTTTAATATTAGATTAGCCCAAGGGCGTCGATTTGATCGCCCTATAAAGCCAGTATATATATAACAGAAACAGATCTTGAAGACATTAAGAGGAGAGGAGAAAGATGGAGAGGTGGTTCAGAGGAAGAGTTCGTATGTTGCTCCCTCTTCTGCTGCTTGGCTTCGTCGCGGCCATCGATTCATTATCGATTACTGTGAACGAGGTCGAGTGCGTCTACGAATACGTTCTCTACGAGGGAGACACCGTCTCTGGAAACTTCGTCGTCGTTGATCATGATATTTTTTGGGGCTCTGATCACCCCGGCATCGACTTTACGGTTTTCCTCGATTCTTGGTCTTCATTTTATTTTTTTGCTTTCTAACTGTCTGAACTTAGGGTTTGGATTTTTTCTTCAATTGGGTCGTTCTTCATTGAGGTTGTGAGATTATGGCTTAATTTGAGAGTAAATGATGCCTTGAAATGTGAATGTGAATGAGATAATGATTATGGCTTAATTCGGGAGTAAAACGAGGTTTTATCGGTTAAAATAATATAGGGTAGTTAAATGGTTGATAGAGGTGTTTTTTAGTGTCACGCTAAACTTTTAGTTATATTAATTGATTACTCAAAGTTTGAGTGTTTTTAAGTGACATCTTAAGTTTTTAATTATAGCACATGACACTTTAAAATATAAGCCTAGTTTCAACTAATAAATCTAACTTCACAGTTTTATTAAAAGACACATCGACATTAAATTTTTGTTAGTCATGCTTATCCTTACTATTCAATTTCAAATTTTTTTGGATATAATTTTTCGCCCTCAAAAATCCTAATCGAAAATGATGAAGTATCCCAAAAAAATTGAAATGAAATTGTGAAAGAGCTTCAATTAGCTTAAATGTAACGTTAGACTATCTATTGAAAATAGTTTAAACTTCAAAGTGTTAATTGATAAATTGAAAATTTAATGTGTCAGTTGAAAACTCATTCTTTGAGGTGTTAACTAATACAATTAAAAAAGTGTCACTGAAAAAACACTCTTAACTACAAGACACATTCATTATTGCCTAATAATTAATTTATGAAAGAAAGAAAACGTAAATCAAGAAAGGCTTCTGGCTCGTGTTTTATTCTTTATTTATCATACTTCTTTTTCATTTCTATTCTATCATATTAGTTCCAACCGTAAGGTTTAGAATTTCGTTTTCAGTGTCTTTGTTTGGAGTATAAGTTTGGTGCTCCATGCTCATTCATTAGAAATGACGACTTTTAGCTGTGTAAAATTATACTAGATCAAATAATGGAAGACAGTTAGCCAAAACAGTAAAAAGTGAACGGATTGTTAAATTTGGACTGGTTGAAATGAATAAACAGCGTTACTGAGGAAAGGTTTGTGGTGTTTGAATGCATTTTTCTTCCAACATAGTTTTAATTCTTCATAGACATCTTTCAAATTTTTATCTGTCTTCTTTAAAGAGTGAAAAATTATGATTAAGGTTATAATAATTGTCGCGAAAGGCCCCACAGTTTTCCTGGCTGAGAAGTCTTAATGTATGTTTTTAAATCTTTTTGTGTGGATCTGCTATCAATTATATCTACGTGTCTCTGTCTATTTACCAAACTATGTGTCATCCAGGCAACATCTCCTGGAAATAGTGTCGTCACAAGTTTGAAAGGAACTTCAGGAGATAAGTTCTCATTTAAGGCCCCACGTCTTGGAATGTACAAATTTTGCTTTCATAATCCTTACTCAGCACCTGAGACAGTTTCTTTTCATATTCATGTTGGCCATATTCCGAATGAGCATGATCTGGCAAAAGATGGTAGATATCTTTTTTATGTAAATAATGTTGAAACCTTAATTTTAAATTCTCAAGCATTTGAGCATTCCTTACCTCTAAGTATACCCATATCTTATGGTTTCTGCCAGAGCATCTCGACCCTATAAATGTTAAGATTGCAGAGCTTAGGGAGGCATTGGAGTCTGTTACATCTGAGCAGAAGTACTTGAAAGCAAGAGACACTCGACACCGTCTCAGTATGTTTCTTTCGGTTTGCTCTCGTTAACTTATTATCACATATGCTGGTTATGTATTAAATGAAAATTTGCTATGTTATTGAATTTCCCAGCTTAGACTTTTGTCAATTCTATTGGAATTTTTGTGTCTATTATTTTTTGGACTTGTTTGAGCAATCTGCAATGTAGAAAATTGAAAATTCTATTATGATGTGCATGTCAATATTTTAGTAAGTCTACTTTCTTCCAGTTCAGATAAATGAGGTGAGAAAATTGGTCTGTGATGAGAAGGGGTGCTAGGCGTAATGATTTAAAAAATTTCCATTTTTTTAACATCGAGTAGATTACATTATTACGTCATGAGAATGTCTTTTTGAATAAGGTCTGATTCTTGGAAAAAAGTCGATTATTGATAATTTATTATCTGGATTTTATTCATTTCTCAGTATCTTGGGATATTGTGTGGTATAATAGCTATACTGGTCGTGATGGAAAAGCTGTCTTGAAATTCTGAGATGAATCCTGAACTGGTTTCATACTTTTTCCTTATTTTGATAGAGTCAACAGCGTTGTCTCAAGGTCATGGTGGTGGTATTTCTTTTTGGTAGATTGTTGAACTTGGTCGTGTCAAATATGCCTACTTTGTTTTGAGTTTTGTTTTTGTTACTTATTTTATTTCCATCAATTATGTCAAGCTGCTTTCTGCAAAGAAAAACAAGGTGTTATCACAAACCATTTGAAACAGAACTGTCTGATAGAATTGGGGTACCTTGTTTGAATATGGAAGCTTGATCCTTGTTCTTGTTACTAATTGCTCCAATCTTGACTCTGTTGTAGCGAATGAGAGCACCCGAAAGCGGGTAATATTCTACACTGTTGGAGAGTACATTATGCTAGGAATTGCAAGTGGTCTACAAGTCATTTACATCCGCCGCCTCTTCAGCAAGTCTGTTGCTTATAACCGGGTTTGAATCGCCTGACTAATGTCTGTACCATGAGCACCAGCATGCGACAGAAACGGTACAAGTTAGTTCAGATTGTTATGTCCTGTTATGGAGAGTTTTTATAGTTTTTATCCCATTTTACGTTTTAGGTTTATACTTTCTGAGTTCTTGAGGCAATTGCCTGAGATGGGCGGGCAATCAAATTAGTTAAGGTGGCCATAGTTTGGTCTTGATTTACAGTTGTTTGACAATTTAGATTTAAAAAGCAGACAGATAATGATTTAACCGGGTTTGTAGCTATTGGTTCGACCATAAGGTAAGCTCTCGTAAGAGTTTCTCATTCGGGGCAAGCTTGTGGTTCAATAGATTGGGAGAGCTATGATGCAGTGTCAGAATTTTATCAATTGCGAGGAATTTGTGGCCGTTCAAACAGCTGTGGAATTATTGTTTGTAACTAGAGATGGAAACATGGCAAAATAAAAATGGGATATACTCCTATGGAAGTATTTAAGTTAAAATTTAAGTGTATATTACTTTTGTTGTACGTGTTGATTGACCTCTAGCGGCAATTTCTCTTCTCCTATTCGCAGAATTTGAGGACTGACTATAAGTTGAAACTTTATTCTTGCCAATCATCTTAGAAATTGTAAATATAAGAGGTCCAATAAAACCATACTAAGTTTAAGGGTAAGGTCTAGAAAATTCAGAGTTTAATCGAAATAAGTGAAAAGAAATTTGAATTTTAAAAAGGCATCTTTGAACGTATGACTTGATTTTCTTAATATAATGTAAAAATATTTTTACTAATTATTATTATGAGAATAATTTGAAATTTTTACTAAATATTCACATAATATTATATAATTTTTAGCATTGATACAATTTATTATAATTTTTTTATTATTAATAACAAAATAATTTATTAAAAGTAATTACATCATCTAAACAAGTTTAAAATTTATAGATAACTCATGTACTATTTTTTTTTTAAATTGCAAAATGATTTCTAAAATAAATCAGGAGTTTTTATTATTTTATCTAACTTGTAATTGCTTTTGGGAACAAAGTCAACTCTTCTGGTGGCCTTCCTGTGGCAACCTCCTACTTCTTTTTTGGCCTCTCCCTTATTCGTTTTGCCTTTTCAGCTTAGGATTGCTGTTAGGGCGGTGCCAACTGCCAATACATCCATATCCATGTTCGTCTATCACGAACAGGCAAAAGGGTACTTTTCATTTTTTAGCTTTTTTTTCTAAAATCATTCCACAATTTCAAAGTCAACTATTATACTTGCAAGTTTTATAACTTTTCATGACTAAATATTTTTATTAAATTATTTTGTTATTTGTAATACAAATCATACTGACGGGTATAAATATTAGAAAAATTTAAACTGCGTATCTCCGATCACACATGCGATTTACGCTTTCAAGATACATCGAATGCGACTCAGTTGGGCTATGCATCATCCACTTCATGTTCTCAATTGTTTTATCCGGTTTTGTGTTACCACTATTGAATTGAAACTGACCAAAATTTTGGATGTGAAAGATGAGGACACTTGCGAGGAAACGAGAGAAGCCTCCGGCCGGGTTCATGTGTAGGGGCGGGTGGAATACTATGATAGTTTGGATATTGCAAACAATGGCAGAATTCCTTAAAGCTGTTTCTGCTTAATATCTCAGGTACTACAATTTGATCTTAGAACTCCCTGATAAGATTCTCTCTTTCAATAAATTACGTTGACATGTTAATTTATTATTATTATAATAAATAAAATAAATAATTATTTTAATTATAATATATTATTTATTAATAATTAAAAATGTCGAAAGAGCCTAGCTAAGCTCACTTTTAAAAGCTTTAGGTGGTTGAGTTTAGAGTTAAATAAGATGAACATAGAAATGCTCCCTAGAAAAAGTAATCTATTTGGCATGGAATTTTAAACTATTCGAGCCGAGCACCCTTGCAGTGCCACAGAGATCGAGCGGATTGGCAATCCAACCCGCTCGATTATCAACTGTACTCTCGATGATTTTTGTTATTGAACAAAGAAAGATAGCAAGTGTGAACTTTGTTAACATTATTTATGACAAAGAAAGATTCCAAAGACGTGTCTTATTGATACCATTGTTCAAACTTTGAAAACCAGTATTTTATGTAATTTTCACACGTCTCCCAGTTTCTAGGAAACTATTCGGGTTCATGTGTAGGGGCGGGTGGAATACCATGATAGTTCGGATATTGCAAACAATGACAGAATTCCTAAAAGCTGTTTCTGCTTAATTATCTAAGGTACTACAATTTGATCTTAGAACTCCATTGTAAGATTCTTTCTTTCAATAATTTATGTTGACGTATTAATTTATTACTATTATAATAAATATAATAAATAATTATTTTAATTGTAATATATTAAATGTACTTTTGTGTAGACTAATTATAATTTTAAATGTCAGGGTGTACAACAAAAAAATATATTAAAAAAATAAAAATAAAATTAATAATTTTAACAAATTATTTATTAGTAATTAAAAATGTCGAATGAGCCTAGCTAAGCTCACTTTTAAAAGCTTTAGGTGGTTGAGTTTAGAGTTAAATAAGATGAACATAGAAATGCTCCCTAGAAAAAGTAATCTATTTGGCATGGAATTTTAAACTATTCGAGCCGAGCACCCTTGCAGTGCCACAGAGATCGAGCGGATTGGCAATCCATCCCGCTCGATCATCAACTGTACTCTCGATGATTTTTGTTATTGAACAAAGAAAGATAGCAAGTGTGAACTTTGTTAACATTATTTATGACAAAGAAAGATTCCAAAGACGTGTCTTATTGATACCATTGTTCAAACCTTAAAAACCAGTTTTATGTAATTTTCACACGTCTCCCAGTTTCTAGGAAACAAGCGAATAGGGATCAACACGTGGAAGCCTTGTTTTTTACACGCAATGAACGTCATGCGTTATCTGTCGTTGTCGTGTTTGGATAAGGTGCTGGGACTCTTGCCATTCATCTTCCTTCCTTTGATTTAAAACGTGTCAAAATTATTATAATAACTTGGTCAGTAAACTAAATTTAAATAATATGAATCAAAGTATCGCAAAATATGAACTTTTTATTTTATCAATGTGCACATTAAATTTCATATAATTTAATCTTTTTAATTTTTCAGCCAATTCATTAAAAGTCAAAGTCTTTGTTTCTCTTCCTCTTCAATCTTCATCACTTTGGTTTATTTGGCAACCGACAACAAATTTTCATATTGCACAAATTGAAAAGTAAATCGATGGCAAAAATAAAAACTAAATTAATTTGTTTATCCGTTTATGATTCAATAACAAAAAATGCAATGAATCTCCTGAGAAAAAAACCCTGTGGATTGTTACTCAAGACTCCGCGTATGATTAACGCAGATGTTTCCTCGAATGTTCTAAGACGGTTTCACGGACAATATATAAGAACGATCTGATTTCTGAAATTCAAAATCATCGTTCTAAGATTTGCATCTGCTCTTCAAGTTCTTCAGCTTCCTGTTTCCTGGAAATGACTCTGGTTTTTGACTCCGGTATCCACAAAATCCATGGACTTCTGGATGGATTATCGGCCAAAAATGTCAGTGGTTTGAGCGTTCTTCGTTCACCCAGAATCTCAAAACTTCGATCCGTTTTCATCACTGTTTATTTCTCTCGTGCTCTTCTGAATCGCTCTCTGACGACGGTTAAGAAGAAGTTATCGCCGGAAATCGTTCTACTTGTTGATAAAGATCCCCTCGGCTTTCGCCTCGATCAGGCCGCCCTCAGCGCTCTCGTCAAGGAGAGGAATCTACGAAAGCTTGGCGAAAATGGGGGAGTGCAGAAAATAGCGGCGGATTTGGAAACGGAGCTCGAGATCGGAATCGATGGCGACGAAGACGAAATGGGCCGGCGGGTTAAAGCGTTCGGTTCCAACACATACAGAACGCCTCCGGCGAAGAGCTTCTTCTTCTTCGCTTGGGAAGCTTTGAAAGATCTTACCATTCTCATTCTTCTCGCCTGCGCTGCCCTTTCTCTCGGATTCGGAATCAAACAACACGGAATCAAAGAAGGATGGTGAGTTTACGGTAAATCAAAAAAATTTGAACATTTTGATGGAAAAAAGAATTGATTTTGATTCAGAAACTTGGTTTTTTTTTTCTGATAGGTACGATGGCGGAAGCATATTTTTGGCCGTTTTCATCGTAATCTTCGTCTCTGCGATAAGTAATTACAGACAAAACAGACAGTTCGAGAAACTATCGAAACTCAGCGATGATATCCAAATCGAAGTTTTACGGGGAGGAAGACGGCGACCAGTTTCCATTTTCAACATCGTCGTCGGAGACATCGTTTGTCTGAAGATTGGAGATCAGATTCCGGCCGACGGGCTGTTCGTCGACGGGTATGGCTTGCAAGTCGACGAATCTAGTATGACCGGAGAAAGCGATCACGTTGAAGTAAATAGATCAGAGAATCCATTTCTGATTTCTGGAACTAAAGTGGTCGAGGGATTTGGACAAATGATCGTCACTTCTGTAGGAATGAATACAAGCTGGGGAGAAGTGATGAGCTCGATTACTCGAGATACGAGTGAAGAGACGCCATTGCAAGCAAGGTTGAATAAGCTTACCTCGTCGATCGGAAAGGTGGGTTTAACAGTGGCGTCTTTAGTGCTTGTGGTTTTGTTAGTACGATTTTTCACCGGAAATACAGAAGACGAGTATGGAAATCCGGAGTTCGTCAGAGGGAAGACAAAGCTCGACGATGTCATTAATGGAGTTATCTCAATTATTGCTGCGGCGGTGACTATCGTCGTCGTTGCTATCCCGGAAGGGCTACCTCTAGCGGTGACGTTAACTCTTGCTTATTCGATGAAGAGAATGATGGCGGATCAGGCTATGGTGAGGAAGCTTTCTGCCTGTGAAACGATGGGGTCGGCGACCACAATTTGCACCGACAAAACGGGGACTCTAACGATGAACCAGATGAAGGTGACGAAATTCTTAGTCGGTGGAAATCAGTCAATGGCGGTGGGTAATATTTCTCAAGCTCTTCTCGAGATTATTCATCAGGCGGTGGGATTAAACACGACGGGGAGCGTTTACAAGGCTGGCTCGTCGGAATCGGGGATTGAGTTCTCCGGGAGTCCGACGGAGAAAGCTATTCTATCTTGGGCTGTTATGGAGATGAAGATGAAAATGGAAGAAATCACTAAAAACTACACAACAGTCCACGTGGAAACCTTCAACTCGAAGACGAAAAGAAGCGGGGTTTTGATCAGAAGGAACGTAAAGAGCTTTAATAGTGGCGGCCATATTCATTGGAAAGGCGCAGCAGAGATGATACTAGCCATGTGTTCGAGCTACTACGACATTAATGGAGCTAAAAAAGATCTTAAAGAAGACGAAAAGGTTAATTTCGAGCGAATAATCGAAGGAATGGCCGCCAGTAGTCTCAGATGCATAGCTTTCGCACACACTGAAATTGCAGAGCTGGAGGTTGAAGATGAACCAGATCGCCGGCAACTGAAAGAAGAAGGTTTGACTCTTATAGGGTTCGTCGGAATTAAAGACCCGTGTAGGCCGGGTGTGAGAGAAGCCGTCGAGGGCTGCCAGAAAGCCGGCGTGAATGTGAAAATGATCACCGGAGATAACATTTTCACGGCAAAAGCAATCGCAACAGAGTGCGGAATCCTCCGGCCAAACATGGGCAAAGAAGCGGTGATCGAAGGAGCAGAATTCAGAAATTACACACCGGAAGAAAGATTACAGAAAGTCGATGAAATCCGAGTAATGGCAAGATCTTCGCCCTTCGACAAACTTCTAATGGTACGATCATTTAATTTCATGCATTATTATTTATGAAATGATCGAATCAGGCTTAGAAAATGGTCGCTGACTTTGTCGGACATCTTTCCCAACAGGTGCAGTGCCTGAAACAGAAAGGCCACGTCGTCGCCGTCACAGGCGACGGAACGAACGACGCTCCGGCGCTGAAAGAAGCCGACATCGGACTCTCAATGGGGATCCAAGGAACAGAAGTGGCAAAAGAAAGCTCCGACATAGTAATAATGGACGACAACTTCTCCTCCGTCGTAACAGTTCTAAAATGGGGAAGATGCGTCTACACCAACATCCAAAAATTCCTCCAGTTCCAACTCACCGTCAACGTCGCCGCCCTCGTAATAAACTTCGTCGCCGCCGTATCTGCCGGCGAAGTACCATTAACGGCCGTTCAACTCCTCTGGGTAAACCTAATAATGGACACTCTCGGAGCTCTCGCGTTGGCCACAGAAGGACCAACAAAAGAACTCATGGACAAAAAACCAGTGGGTCGAACAGAGCCGCTAATAACAAACGTCATGTGGCGAAACCTTCTGGCCCAAGCTTTTTACCAGATCGCCATTCTTCTCGCTCTTCAGTTCGAAGGGGAAGCCATTTTTGGGGTGAGCAAGAAGGTGAACGAGACGTTGATCTTCAACACCTTCGTCTTGTGCCAGGTTTTCAACTTGTTCAACGCCAGGAAGATCGAGAAGAGGAATGTTTTCAAGGGAATTCTGAAGAACAAGCTGTTCCTGGTCATCGCCGTATTTACGGTGGTTCTTCAGGTGGTGATGGTGGAGTTTCTGAAGCGATTCGCCGGCACCGAGAGGTTGACTTTCGGGGAGTGGGGAATATGTTTGGCTAAGGCGTCCGTTACTTGGCCGATTGGTTGGGTTGTTAAGCTTATTCCTGTCCCGGATAGGCCTGTCCTCGGTTATCTTAAATATAGATGGTGATTCAATTTCACTGATTCAGAAGCTGTTCTGTGGTATTGTAATATATAGATTATACAAATTCATTTATTTTTTATTTTTTAGATGCATATTTAATTTATTTAAATGAAGATGTAATTTATATATGTGAGTATATTTTAGGGTATTACAAATTAAATTATAATTTGTAATTTAATTTGTAATTAAATTAAACTTGAGTCCAGTTCAAGTTTGGCCACCCATTTTAACCAAGTTTCGGTTACATGATGATGACCGAAACCGACCTTAACCCGAAGCAATAGTAAATTAACCGACCCTAACATTCGCTAGTCGGGTCAAGTTGAAAACAAGTCGGTTAGCTTAAAAATGAAAAAAATATTATTATTTATCAACAATACCTCTATAAATGATTATACACTAACATTAACATTCATCTTCCAGCTCACCACCAACAATCTAAATGTCTAAATCCAAACTATGTAACATATTGAGATCAACAAACCAACAATCTCGAACATAGTCCACAAAATTGTCAAGCCACTAACTAGACCTCATCAATATAGTTTCAAATTTGCATGGCCAATCTAAATGGTCGATCTAATCTGACCATTGATCTGTAACTTGCAACACATAAATGAAAAGTCAAGTTATGTTTTAGTATAATGCCCGCAAAGGCATATCTCAGTTGGTTCAGAGATAATAGACTGGGTACAATGACCTAAGTTTGAATTTTACGATGTCCTAGTGTGAGAGTTGTTACCCTCAATGTTGAGGTAGCTCCTTGTAACATTAGATGAAGGCATCTATTCACTCAGCAGCTGAATCATCGTGATTAACTCTCTCACAAACTGTCGGGCCAGGGTGTGAGGACTCTGGAAACGAGAGATTTTATCTTTTGGATATAAGTTATGTTAGAATAATGAATATAACTCAAAATACTATAGCACTTCACAAATCATGATAGAGCAATGCATGTCAAATCGTCATCTCTTTCATCATTTCCATCTACGCTTGCAGCTATTTTTACATAAAACAAAACTTTACAATAAAAAAAGAGAATAATTAAACAACAAACCACGTATTAAACCTTAGTCAATAATTTGATAATCTTCTATAAGCTTGGACTTAGTTGGACGGACTTAGTTGGACGGTACGAGCAGATCTAGCTTTTTGATAGCAAATAATAATATCTTCTAATGTCATTGATAAAAGCGATGCTCGTGAAGCATCTACGACGATTAAATGTCAACTTTGATGCAACAACAGAAATTGAAATGATTATAACAGCTTCCGCTATTTGGCTCAATATTGGTAATTGATACGTTCACACAACACAACTTTTATTACAGTAAGATTATAACATTTACAAACCATATCGGCAAAAATCAGTAACACCAAGGTTAAATTTAAAGTTATCTCCTCGTTTTTATGGTCTCTTTCAAGTGAGCCAACGTATAGGGAAAGTAGCTTATAAACTACTGTTACCAGACAACGTTATAATCTTACTGTAATAAAAGTTGTGTTGTGTGAACGTATCAATTTGGTATCAGAGCATGATGACACGATCAGAAGTTTCAAAGGAATGGCAGAAGGAATTGGAAGGTCTAAAGGAAGACATGAAGGAGGTTAAGAAAATTTCTGTTCTGGAAAAGAATTTGTTGTTAATGCAGGATCAGTTGAATCGGATGATGGAAAAATTAGAAGAAAAGATAGTATCAACAGAACCAGAAGGAAGACGTTTTTCAGAAACAGGGAAAATGGACGAAAGGGAGGAAAGCAGACATACCTCGAATCAGGAAATTCTCCCACGAAAATTAGATTTGTCGATTTTCAACGGAGTTGATCCGGAAGGATGGGTCTGCAGAGCCGAACGTTATTTCGACATCAATAGGATGAATGATACAGAACGAGTGGAGGCTGCCATGGTATGTTTTGAAGGTTCTGCTTTGGCTTGGTTCCAGTGGGAATCGGGAACAAGACCCATATTTTCTTGGCTGGTGCTGAGGAAAAGGGTGATGGAGAGGTTTGGCCACTCCCGATACGGATCGAATTGCGATCGACTTTTGACGCTGAAACAGGAGGCTTCTGTAGAGGATTACCGCACCAAATTTGAATCCGTTGCTGCGAGATTAGTCGGGCTACTAGAAGACATTCTATACAGCGCTTTTTATCAAGGTTTGCGGAACGAGATCAAGGGAGACGTCCGGCTGATGAGACCGATTGGTCTCCATGACCTCATGGAATTCGCGCAGGTGGTGGAAGAGCGCAACCAATTGCTGCGACCGGAAACGATGAAGATTAACAAAGTTTTCTCCCGAGCTTCATCTTCGTCATCGACAGCGAGTCCAGGAAGCAAGACGGAAATAAGTTTTACGGCCAACCCTAATAGGAATCTGGATTTCAAAGGGAGGAGACTTACAGAAACAGAGATGAGGGTAAAACGGGAAAAAGGACTTTGTTTTAAATGCGATGAAAAATATATCCTGGGACATCGTTGCAAAAATAAATCGTTGCAACTATTAGTGTTACAGGAAGATGAGGATGAATTCCACCAAGAATATGGGGATATTGAAGAATTGAATAATGTCGAGGAAGTTACGGAAGATGTGGAAATATCATTAAACTCTGTAGTGGGAATTACAATGCCGCATACGATGAGATTATGGGGATCGATCCACGCTAAGAAGGTAATTGTTCTGATTGATTGTGGAGCAACCCACAATTTTATTTCAAAAACACTGGTAGCTGAGTTAAAATTACCAATTACAAATTCGGTCTCGTATGGTATACAATTGGGTAATGGAGAAGCGGTTCGGGGAGAAGGAATTTGTAAAGGAGTATTGCTGATTTTACCAAATTTAGAGGTCTTGGCAGATTTTTTACCCATTGATTTGGGAAATTCGGATGTCATTTTGGGAATGCAATGGCTGGAATCGTTGAGTGATATGAATGTTAATTGGAAATTGTTGACTATGAAAATAGCTTTGGGAGGCCAAATGATCACTATTAGGGGTGATCCTAGTTTATGCAAATCAAAAGTTTCATTGAAGGCTATGATGCATGCGATGAGAAAGGGAGACACGGGAATGCTGTTGGAATTGGTAAGCATGGATAATTCATTAAACACACCGGCCGAAATTCCTTAAGAAATTGAGAAGTTGCTTTGTGAATTCCACCATGTTCTCCAATTACCTAAGGGTTTGCCTCCTTCGAGAAGTCACGATCATGCTATTCTACTAAAAGAAGGGACGTCACCAATTAATGTTCGACCCTATCGTTATCCGATCATACAAAAGGATGAAATAGAAAGAATGGTTGGTGAGATGTTAGCGGCAGGAATTATTCAACCAAGTTTGAGCCCATTTTCAAGTCCAATCATATTAGTGAAGAAGAAAGACGAGAGTTGGAGATTTTGCATCGATTATCGAGCTTTGAACCGTGAAACTGTCAAAGATCGTTTTCCTATTCCAGTTATTGATGAGTTGGTGGATGAACTTAACGGGGCAACTATTTTTTCAAAGCTAGATTTACAATCAGGTTACCATCAAATTCGGATGAAACAAGAAGATGTTCCTAAAACGGCTTTTCGCACCCATGAAGGACACTATGAATTTTTAGTAATGCTGTTTGGATTGACAAATGCTCCCTCCACATTCCAGTCTTTGATGAATCAAGTGTTCAAACAACAATTGCGAAAATTTATTTTGGTATTCTTTGACGATATTTTAATCTACAGCAGAACGTTTGAAGATCATATAGAGCATTTACGAGTTGCTTTGCAAGTTTTGGAAGATCAAAAGTTGTTTGTTAATCAAAAGAA
>QAOC01048625.1:0-19514 GCA_003255005.1 Begonia fuchsioides | reverse complement strand
AAACAAGCTCCTCGTGCTTGGTATGATAGGTTGAAGAACTTTCTTTTGGAAAGAGAGTTCAAAATGAGAAAATTTGATTCAACCCTCTTCACTAAACATGATGGTGATGATTTACTCCTTGTCCAAATTTATGTGGACGATATCATCTTTGGAGCCTCAAACAAAAAGCTTTGCGATAGCTTTGCCTCTCTCATGCAAGATGAATTTCAAATGAGCATCATGGGAGAGCTTAAATTCTTTTTAGGACGCCAAATTAGACAATCCTTAGACGGAACATTCATTTGTCAAGAAAAATATGTCAAAGAATTTCTTAAGAGATTCAGATTGAACTCTTGCAAATCCTCAAGAACTCCCATGAGTACCACAACGAAATTTGACAAAGATGAAAATGGTCAAGTTGTGGACATTAAGAAATATCGTGGTATGATTGGATCTCTTCCATATCTAACCGCTAGTAGACCCGATATTCTTTTTAGTGTATGTCGTTGTGCTAGATTTCAAGCGGCACTTAAAGAATCCCATTTAAAAGCTGTCAATAGGATTTTCAAATACTTGAGTGGAACAACAAATTTAGGATTATGATATCCCAAGGGAACCTCGCTTAACTTAATTGGATATACAGATTCGGATTATGCCGGGAGCCTTGTGGATAGAAAGAGCACTAGTGGCTCTTGTCAATTTCTAGGAGAATCATTAGTTTCATGGTTTTCTAAGAAACAAAACTCAGTAGCACTTTCAACCGCCGAAAGCGAGTATATCGCAGCCGGAAGTTGTTGTGCACAAATGCTTTGGATGAAGCATACCTTATAAGACTACAATCTCTCATTAGATTCCTATCATGTGTGACAACACTAGTGCTATAAATATCAGCAAAAATCCTATTCTTCATTCTAGAACTAAGCATATAGAAATAAGATATCATTTTATCAAAGATCACGTCCAAAAAGTGATATTATCTTAGAATTTGTCAAGTCAAGTGATCAATTAGCAGATATATTTACCAATCCCTTAGATGAAAAGACCTTCAATGGAATTAGAATTCGATTGGGAGTAATTCGGCTTGATGGTGTTTAGAAAGATCATTGACATGCCACAGTTTGGCATACCGAGCGGAATACTCACTCGAGCCAGAGCTCGGGCATTTTCTAATATGTTTGTTAATTTTGCAGAAAAATTACTTGAAGAATTATACATGTTAAAGCTAACTTTGGAGGTTCAATTAAGGCCAAAACACATGATAACTTGGTGTGAAGAAGAAGAGGAATTGCAACCAATAACCGAGCCTCCCGGAATCAAGCCCGCACCCGAACCCGATTGAAGTGTCACGTTGCATGGCGAGTTGGAGTCTCATGCAAACGGGATCAAAGGTCTCACGACTCCATTCATCAACTTTTCCTTGGAGGGAAGGAATTTTATTGCATTTTTAGGATACTTTTTACGTTAATTTTTACGTTGAACTTTAGAGTACCCAAGAGGTTTTCTCGGCTAGGTTCATTTTGGTTATTTTTTTGCATGCTTTTGCATGGGGTTTTGCATGAAGGATCTTCAGCTGATAGAGGGGCATTTTGGGCCAAGAAAGAAGGTAAATATGGCTGAGGGAATTCAAGACCACGTGGCTGCACATTCTTGAATTCTCATTGGTCCAATTTTCCTTCATTTTATTTTCATTTCCAGCATGCATGTTGCATGACTTGGCCTTTAAATTTTCCCTCTAATTTTTCTCTCTTCTCAGCTGATAAAAACTCTCCCATGGCGTGCTTGTAACCTCAATTTGGAATTTGAATTAAAGTTGCTTTGAGCATCTCCCTCTCACGGGCATTTCCAACTTCAAACCGGCAGCCGGCGCACCTCCGGCCAATGTAGGTTATCTCAAAGGAATCCTCCCTCCAAGCTGGAGATTTCTTGGTGCTTCAATACTCCAGCCTTCTTCAAGGACTTTAGGGTGAGGTTGAAGGTCACAAGCTCTTCCTTCCATCAATATTTTTCATTTGGTTTTAGTTCTTTCCGCCGGTAGATTTCCAGCAACCACCAGAAACGTCGTTACTGTTCCATTACATTCCGACCGGTCCATCCACGTGATTTCCTTTATTTTTGGAGGACTATCACCTATCTTCTTCCCAGAGCTGCACTCAAAATTTCAGCCCTAAACTCAATCGCATCGTCGAGTTATCACCGTCCGAATTCCAGTCCCGATTATGGAATTATCGGATTATCGTTTTTCCATTTAACCTAACCCGATTCTCCCACTTCTAAATCTAAACCCCCTCCATTCCATGTCAATCATTCTATTCTTGCTGTTTCCTGTGGCAGTGGTCGACATAAAAGGGAGTATGTTGACCGGACTTAGGATCTGTCGACCCCTCAAAGTTGAGCCTGCACTTTACATGTCGACTTCATCATTTATATTATGTCGACCCCAACCTACATGTGTCGACCTCAGATTTTCTAAGAGAAGAATTCTTCAGAGTTATGTCAACCGCACAAAAAAGGTTGTGTCGACCCTAAAGATTCCAGAGAAGAATTTTATGTCGACCGCAACAAAAAGTTATGTCGACCGATAAGCATCAACAGACAGAAAATTCTCAACGGCTATATTTTTTATGTGTCTACCGGCTAGTGCTTGTGTCGACCCCAACAGCAAATGTGTCGACCCAATTCGGCAGATCAGCAACAAACTATAAATAGATGAAGCAAGCTCATTTTGAGAAGAAGATTTTTTACGAGAGCAAACTACGCCGAAGTGCTATCAAATTCATTCTCGAACTTTTTACTCTCTCAAATCCTACTACTAAACTTGTTTATCATTCTTGAGATTGAGTGAGTCGGTTTTTATAACCATACAAATTGTAATAGTTCTCTCTGAACGATCATTGTAAAAGTGGTGACGCTCTTTCAAGAAAAGAGTCAAAGGTTTGGTTGACACCCCGTAAGTCAATCGTAGTGAAGCTCAATGTTTGAGCGGGAAAGATCTTCAAGGAGGTACCTTGAAGCACGGACGTAGGCAAGGTTCTCCGAACCGCGTTACCAAACCGGTGTTAATTTCTCTCTTTCTCTCAACTTTTATAATTGTTGATTGTGCTTGCATATTGAATTGATAACTAAATCAAGAAGAGATAATCGTTAAATTCTTGAACTTACGAAAAAGTTTAGTTAACCTAATTCACCCTCCCCCACTTAGGTTAATCTCGATCCTTCAGTAACTATATTTGAGTTTATTCATTTAACTGAATGTGGCTACAATTTCAGCCTACTTTGAGTCTATAAATACCTCACTTGAGGATGATTGTAAGCACCTTTGTGATATTGAAAATTAGAGTGCACTAAAATTTCTCTAGAATTCATTTCCTAAGCTCCCTTTCGATCGACCTTCAGTGAGTCATATCCGGCCGTCCGAGAAGAACCCAATTCAGCTTACTTCTGAGCTAGTGAGTTGATTTTTTCTTGTTGATTTCCATCATCCTTGCAAGGAAGAAAGGTTAGTAGCAAGTTCCATTTAGCTCTTCCCTCTGTTTCGTGTTCTTTATCCTCCATCAAACTCTCCAAAAATCAGACATAAATTCTTCGTCCCCAAACACATTTCGACCTCCATAAAATTAGCCAACATTCACCAAAACCATCCTTCCATTTTCAATTTCGTGTCATTTGTGTAATTTTTTTGCTTTTTTTGGATTCATATTTTAAGTGGGGCGATTTGGTATATCCACTTCTTGTTCAAGATCAATTGTGTTCTATTCCTCTTAAGGATTGAAGCTCTTGGGGAATCTCTTCCAGAAGCACATCCTCGAACTGTGTGAGGAGAGCTTGTAGAACTTTGAGTAATACTCCATGTTTTTCTATTCTCTCTTTAAACATCAATACCACAAGGTGACCACCAATCATTAATGATGTTTTGTGCTCCCCGTTGTACATAAACAAAGTAGCTTTTTATTTTATCTCTCTCCAAACTTCTTGATCCTTTGCCACTTTATCGGGCTAGAGTGGTGCTAGTTTTATAACTCGTTCACCTTTCTTAAAGAAAAAGTAGCTTGTGTAACCATCATGCATGGACTTCTTGTAAAATTTTCATGATTTGGCCTAAAAGTAAGTGACTTTCACTCATGGGAACAACATCACAAATTACAGACTTGATATAACTACTAATAGAAAAGTCAATTCAAGTTTCATGGGTTAATCTTTATGGTTATCAATGCATAATAGTTTCTAGTTCGAGTTTCTCCACAAGATTAATTGATGCCACATTTGTACAACTACCAACATCAATAATAAGGGAGCAAATTTTGTCATCCATCAAACATCAACTATGAAAGATGTTCTCTGTTTTCTCATCAATTCCTCCGGTGTGTGATGAGAGACTTCACCAAATAATCATAAGTAGATGTCCTTCTAGTGCATGAAAAACCTCTTCTTGTGACTCAAGCAACTCAATATTAAACTTTGATTTCTTCATCCTCACTCACTACTTCATTTGTTACTTCTTGAATTTGCATTACCTTCTTGTTAGGACATTATGAGGAAATATGCCCTAGGCTGGGGCATTTGAAGCATTTGATCTCTCTAGCCCTTGGCTCATTATGGTCAATATAGACGTCCCTTCAACAAAATCATTTATTCAACCAAGTGCTTGTAAGATTAATCTTTTATTCAATCTTCAACGGTGGATGAAATGGTTGTACAGTTTTAGGAGAAGTTCGTGCAATGGTACTTTTGCTTTTTCATTTGATTTGCCTTTCTACCCTCAATGATAGTTGGATTACATCATTGATATTTTTGCAAGTTTGTAGCTCCACTACTTTGTCGAATTGATTGTTGACACCTAAAATGAAGTGTAACATCATCTGCTCATCTGGCTACTAAAGACTACATCAAATGCAATGGTTTTCTAACTCAGTCAAGTAATCCTCTACTCCCGAATTGTCTTGCCTTAATTCTTGCAACTTTAAAAACAACTCTTGCATGTAGTGATTTGGTACAAATCTCTTTTTCGTTAATGACATTAAAACTCTCCAAGTTTTGATTCTTCATTGCAATGTCTTCGATGAGTCTTTAAACTCTCCCACCAAAGGCTAGGATAGACAAAAAAAAAACTCCATTGTAACAAGTTGGATTTTGGCTTTATCTGAGTAGTCATAAGAATCAACAATTGGCTCCTCCCTTTCCAACCAATCAAGAAAAATATCACCATTGCATACCCCATTGAATAAGGGTATCTGAACTTTCATATTTTTCAACTCATTGTAATTGTCGTTCCTAGGTTGATTGAAACGACAATCATTATGATTTTTTTGCTTATGCGATAGAACTCTGTCCCTGTTAGTGGTCTTCTTGATGTCGTCCATGTAAAAGTTTGCCACGGCCTCTTCTAGGCATTGTTGCTGGAGACGCTCGTTTATTGGGATTACATCCCTCAGCAAAAAATTAATGGAGTAGATCAAATCTTCAATTCCTCTCATCTGGTTGAAAATCAAGTCTTGGTGTGATCTGATGGATTTCAACTTATTGGACACCTTCACGATCTTAGTTGGTAGTAAATGAGGGAACTTCATTTTGTGTTTGTTGATTTTTTTCCTGCACCTCGAGTTATCATGTTCAAAAAGCAAGCGCACGAAATTGCAAGGCTCTGATATTAATGATGTCAGAGAAAATTATGGGGTGGTGTAGAAATCAAGAAAAAATTATTGTTCTTATCTTTAAACTCCAATGGAAAGAACTGAAAAGAAAGGTAAGAAAAAGGACTTTAACATTCTCCCAAACGATGAAGCTTTAAACTCTCTAACTCCAACGAAGAATCAATGGAAAATGAAAAATAACTAATTAGGAAACAACATAGAATATAGAAACTTTCCTAATTTAGAACTTTCCTAGTTTCATAAAAAGAAAATTTCCTAATGTGATAAAGGAAACATTCCTAATTTTAATACTTTCTTAATTCTAGAAAAGGAAACTTTCATTAGTCAAAACGAAACTAAATTAGCTAAAAAAATATGAAATAAGTAAAATACATTATTGATCTTTAGCTGCAAAATCCAACTTTAAAATGTGTGATGGTTTCTGATCTAACAAACTTGTTAGATAATCTTTTTTGCAAATGATCTCGTTATGGCTCCTTGAGGCACATCAGGTTTAGCTAAGTGTTTTTGTAAAGATCTCGTCGAGAAGTTTTTGATCAAATATTTTCCATTGGTGAAGAATGTAAAGTTGAGTGGAGACATTATGACTTTCAGACAACATGACATTGAATCCATTCATGAAGCATTTAAGAGGTTCATGGAATTATTACGTTAAGATCACGGTATTCATGTGCAAACAAAATCACTCTTAACTGCAACAACAAATGGAGCTATTTTATCAAAGACATGCTCTGAGGCTTTCTAGCTTTTAGAAAATATGACCACTAGTAATTATCAATAGCTGACAGAAACACTAAAAAGAGAAACATGTAATAATCAAGCTGGTATCCTTGATTAATCTGCTTTAGACCCAGCACATTCTAAACTATGAATGGAAATGTTAGCAACCCATTATTTTCTATTCTGCTGCGTACATACATTTCATGTAATTTTGTATGTGAGCCAAAATAATTTTATGATTTGTTTTACAATGATTACTTGAGTTTTGACAATAAATCAACAAGCTTTACATGTTAATGATCAAGTTCTCAACAAAATCGTGATCAGCAAACTTGTGAAGCTTTCCAGCAAGTTAAATTGTATGATACTAATTAAAAAGCTTGATTTTTTAAATGGAGGCAGTAAAAAGAAGGTTTAATTCTATTCATAAATTATATTTGGAGCAGTTTAGTATCGATAATCAAGCTCATTCAGGAAAATTGCAACAATGATTTTGTTTGTGCAGATGAAGATATTAATCTTCCAAGGGACAAACCATGTTGCAGACGATCTGGATCGACCTAGATGAAACAACCATGATGAGCAAGATTTTAATAGACCTAGGTTAAACAATCATGATGATTTGAAGGCTTAAATTCATACTTCACAGTGCACAGCTTCTAACCAACATGCAAATTTATGCATTTCTCTTTTAGCAGTGATGTGGATGAAGAAAGAAATTTTACTTGGTTGGACATGGTTGAGTTGTACTTTGAGTATGGCGATTATACAGATAGAGGAAAAATAAAGTTAGTCTCCAAAAGTTTCACCGGTTATGCTTATTATTGGTGGAAAGACCGTGTTTAAAACAGAGTAAAAAGTGAAGAGGATGAGGTTAGTACTTGGAAGGGCATGAAAAATTTGATGAGAAGAAAGCTTGGCTCTAAAAAAACTTACCTTGAGTTTTTATCAAGCTCTCCAAGCTCATGTCAAGTTTTTCCATATCAAGTTAAGTTAGGGGAAAGGAAAATTACAAAGTTGAAAACGTTGGCATCCACCATGACTATGAAGATACTTAATATAAGGTTGACGAGGTGAAACAAAATACATATCCAGAGCCCTTAGAAAAAGAAAAGAATGTCGTAATAGAAGAAAAAAATTATATATCTTCACAATGAACCATTATTTCAAATACTCTAATAGATGATTTGAAATTTCATGTTGAAATGAAGAATGTCGTTTCAGAAAATAACACCACGAGAACAAATGATGATGTTGCATGGGTTCAATCGATGAAGACTATGCCATGGCCAATTTGTAACGATTAGTGTTTGGCATGGACTATAGTATGACAATTTTTGAGTCAAAACATAAAAGGCGGATCAAGTGTATATTGAAAGTTTATTTTCAACAAAGTTGGCTCAAATTAGAAGGATTACCGAAGCAGATGAAGACAAAGTTGTTTCAATGGACCGATTGCCTATTCTGAATTTGGGCGAACATAAACAATAATGCAAATAAGATCGAGCTTTTAGAAGACTATAAATTTTCACAGCCTTTGATTTTAGCATCATTAGACTTATTTTAAATAATGTTTCGAGAGTTTGTTAGGAGTTTGAAAATAATATCTTTTGAATTTAAATTCAAATTCAACTTTGAAGTTGAATTTAAGTTTGAATATAAATTTAAATTTGATTGAATTTGAATTTGGATTTGAATCTCGATATAAATAAGTGTAACTACCCTCTTTTTAAGGAGTTAGTTTGCCACAACCCTAGATTTTAGGTTGCTTAAGAATATTATAAATCTTTTTGAGTCTTTTTAAATTATACTTTATTATTAGGATGCAGGACATCATATTAAGGAAATGAAAAATTGACAAACACAAACCATGGCAATGACTTAAGAATGCAGTTACATGGTCCATAACAAGATTCTGCCAAAAATAACGGACCCTTGAAGATTCACGATATTGTACACACTAGGAGCACAAAATCGACAAAGCTCTTTGCGACCTAAGAGCAATAGTCTTATTCTAAGTACAATTTTTTAGAAATTGAATGTCGGAGAAGCAAGGTCAACATCCATGACACAATATGCTGATCAGTTGATATCATATCCTGAAGGACAAATCAAAGATGTGTTGGTCAAAGTCGATAAATTTATTTTCATTGCTGAATGTATTATATTATACTATGAAGTTGGCTAAGAAATCCCGATCATCTTGGGAAGACCCTATGATGCTATGGGAAGAACTTATATCAATGTTGAAATAGGAGAACTCTCTATCAGAGTTAATAACGAGGAGGTCAAATTAAATGTCTTCAAAGCAATGAGTTTTCCTGATGTGCTTGAGATCTAGCACAATCCAAATTTTTCATATGATTTGGTATCTGAGCGTTGCAAGTTCTTGATATTGCTGTTTTAACATGATGACGTGAGGAGCAAGAGAAATCAACGAAAAACTTGATTACCGAATTGAAGAGATGAAACAGTAGTTTGATTCGATCCATCAATTATTTTGAAGCGATTTAATAAACACAGATAACCAGCTTCGATGCCTATGAGAGACCGCATTGAAAGTATGCATGACCGATATAGCACGTACAACAACTGCAGCTTGAATTTTATCTATGCTTACCAGGATATCAATCAACCTAGGGAAAACATCTATGGTGCACCTGATCTAGATAAACCTAAAAAAAACAGCCAATATGATTAAGATTTAAATCGACCACGGAGGAAGAATCATGTTGAGTCGAAGGCCCCTTTACATACATCTAGGTACACAGTTGCTAAACATGTTAGCCAACTTGATAAGTTTGTGGATTGAACCAAAAACAAGGTTGCGAAACAACATATTCATCATATCCAACAGCAGTCATGACAAGGACCAGAGGATGCTTTTGTAAAAGTAGAAATCATATATTCTCAAGAAGCAAATATGGAAAAACAACATGAGCATGATGGAAGATTTTGTGCTCAATTTGAGAATGCAATTTCGACAAACGATGAGTCTTTAACTCCCACTCAAGAAGAAGAAAACAAGAGAGGAACAACTCAGGTAACTTTAAGCATATTTAATTACCCTTATTACACTAACAAAGTTTGGCTACAATCCAAAAGTAATTGTGTTAATGTTCAATCAATTGAAACGTTGGATTTGAGGTCCAATCATCTTCAACACTAGGAGTATGATGTGCTACGAGATTCGTGCAAAAATAATATATCATTGCCAATGTCAAGGGCATCTTTTGATTGAGGAAAATGGTTTATCCAAATGAAGTTATTCAAGTATGTCATGGACTACGTTTTGACCATCTTTAAGCTCAATCATGAATGGAGGTAATAATGCAAGGTAAAACTTTATCTTCAACAAAGTTGCCTTGTTTTAAATATTTCCCAAAAAAAATATTAACTCAAGGTTTCCATTCAAAAAATTAGATTTGAGGACAAATCTTATTCAACCCCAAGAGTATGATGTGCCTGAGTTCCATGAAATTTCCTAACAATTTAATAAGATTCTATTTTGTAATTTTCCATGAAAAATATATTCATAAAGCTTGTCAATGCAAAAATTTTACCAGCTAAGATCTTAACGTATATCTTCCAAATAAAGCATAAGTGGAAGATCAAAGTTAACCAAATCTACATTCAAGCTCGTTTCTAAAAGGTTTCCGAAATGGAGAGCAAAACTCAAGTCAAACATACAATAAAGATTACACATTTTTTAAGTGCAAATTCTCTTATGGAGATCATTGAAGACATTTTACTCGTTCACAACTATTTTGCTAATTTAGTTTTCATTTTTAATTAGAAAAGTTTTCAAATTAGAAAAGTTTCCTCTCTAAAGCTAGGGAAGTTTTCAAATTAGTAAAGTTTCCTTTTAAATTAGTACAGTTTCTTTTTAAATTAGGAAAGTTTCTTGATTCTTAGTTGTTTTCTAATTAGATTTTTTTTTTCATTTAGATAATTCTATAGCCAATTTAAAGACATAAACTCTATTTTATTATTAAGATTTTGTTATTGAATTTTATTTATAGAGTGGAACTTTTGATAACCGAACCTTATTCTCGTTTTTATTTTCCAGTGATTCTTCGTTAGAATTAAAGAGTTTAAGGCTTTGTCGTTTGAGTGAACGTTGAAATTCTTTTTCCTACATTTCTTTTCCACTATTTTAAGTGGAGTTTAAAGATAAGAACAGTAGTTTGCCCTAAATTTCATTACCCCATATTTTATTCCACTGCACATATACGTTTTTGCATCATTTTTGGAAGACGCCGAAGAGTGCTATGCCATCATGGACGACATAGCATTTATATAGAAAAGAATAAACTGTGAGCTGCAATAAAAGGATGTAGGTTTGATTCCTCTTGCCCTCAGACTTGGAAGAAACATAGGGAATAAGCTATTAAACCCCTAGATGGAGAGGATAAAGAATATAATATGATGAAATCATCTCTCAAAGAACCACCACAATTTGAACTGAAGCAATTGTCACAATATCTGAAGTACGCTTATCTCAAAATAAGAAAACACTTTACCTGTTATCATCTTCGCAAGATTGAGTGATGAACAAGAAGCCAAACTAAATTAAGTAATAAGCCAATCTCACAAATTAACTAAGTTTTTTTGCTCGTTTTGTAGGTAAACACTTGGAGAATCGTGTAAATAAAGAAGCTTCGTTGGGGGAAAATAATTACCATATCATTTGAAAACTTGGCACAAGAAAATCGGTTCAACCAAACTCTCGGATTATTAAGCAACCATGATGAATGAACAAAACTGCACTTGATAAAACTTTGACATGTTTTCTTCCAACCATTTTTTAAGACATTAGCAAAAGGTAAAGAGCTACTTATGGAGTCTCGAGCAACCAACTTTTTGTAGTGATTTGGTTGGTGTCTCTCATTTGGCCTCACTTTCTTTTAGTTAGAAAACTTAAAAACTCCATTTTCTTTTTGTGTCCAATCCCATTTGATATCATCTTTTTGAGTCACCAAGTTATAAGCCCAAAGCTCCTTATCACCTCTACCTCCTCTATCACATTTAAATAAAATTTCTTCAAGCACAACATCTTTGCAAGAATTAGGTGAAAAACTTTCATCCTTCTTATTACATGTATCTCTTCCAATCACATGTGGATGTATCTTTAAGCACACAATCAAGGGCAGCTAGGGAAACAAATTTGGAAGCATTCCAACTACTTTTCATTTGAAGACTACTTCTAGCTCAATTTTTTTGTTAACAAGTACATGAAATCACTGTGTGTGAGTTTTATCAACTTGTTGCTAGATGTCAAATTATTGACTTGCTGTAATTTTCCATACTTTGTGCAACAGGAATTCAAGAAAAAGATTGTAGAGTTTGTTTGCTATTCTGTCATGTTCCTACTGTTCGTGTTGTGCCGATACCATTGATAAATCATTTAGTATCAAAGCCATCCTCTTTCTGTAAACGACATTCCATGTGTCACATCTTAATATAAGTATTACCATGATGACAAGGAGTAGTTCCAATACTAGCAAGGCAACAAGAATAAGCTATCACTAGTCGAGTGGCTGAACCGAGTTTTCAAGGCCAAATTGATAATTTTTCTATCGTTCTCCACTGACTCTTGGGGGAGGTAAGGGGGGTAAATATATGAATTACACGAGCCCCTAGACCACGAGAAAGAACTTGTAATGGAAGGAGAAGAGTTCCACCAACCTATTTGAAGATGAAGTTTTTCTCGATGATGAAGAGGAGCACAACATGTGTGCGGCATAGGCGAGCACATTAGGGTTAGTGTACCACAAATTAATGGTAATGGTAATGGTGATATTTTTTTAAATGGAAAGTGTTTGAATTGCAAACGTATTATGACAAAGAAAAAATACATCTAGTAGCTTTATTTGGTTGTCCACATTTGTGGTTGGAGAATATCAAGTCCAAAAGGAGGTGAGATGATAAAGATCATATGACTTGGAGATTGATGAAGCTATTGATGAGAAAGAGTTTTGTAACTATCTGTTACTTGAAAGAACTCATGTTGCAGGAGATTTGGATAAGCGACGATTTAGAACTAGCTATTTGTTTTCTTTAGCAAATGCGTTAGTTAGTTGGAAGTCTATCTTTGCAGCAAACAATGACTTTGTCTACAACATAGGCAAAGTATATGGCAATTACAGAAGCTGTAAAGGAAGCTATTTGGCTTTATGGGTTGCTAAAAGACTTGGGAGTTAGTCAGAAACAACTTGAGGTATATTCTGACCGTCAGAGTGCTATTCATTTAGCAAAGAATCAAGTCTTTCCTGTACGGACAAAACATATTGATGTTCGCTATCATTTTGTGCGGGAAATTCTCGAGAAAGAAGAGATACTTCTCCAGAAGGTTCATACTTTGAAGAATCTTGCAGATATGCTGACTAAAGTGTTTACAAGAACCAAGTTTGAACATTGTTTAAACTTGGTTAATATCTTGCAAATTTGAGTAGGCATCTGACTGCGCAAATTTGAAGACACTGCGAAATTTGTCTGATCGAGAAAAGTTGTTTTTAGGTGGGATTAAGAAGTAAGTTAAGGTAGAGATTTGTTGACTTTTGGCTTCCTCTCCCATCCCACATCAGGAATTCAAGAAATGGAGGTGAATGCTAAACCCTATAAATAGCTCCTCCCCCCTCTATTCTATTCATCTTATTCTGAAATTACTTATCTCTTTGGTAATTTTGGTCTTACTCCTTCTCTCTTTGTAATATTTCCTTGTAAAATATATTTTGCAGTATCTGATGATGTAGACATATTTGACCGAACCTCGTTAAATTTTTGGTGTTTCTTTTATTACTTTATTTAATAGCCGTTTGTTATTTTTCGGGTATAGTTGTTGTGATTTATTGTACTATTAAATTACTAGGATAATTCTGGCTATATAAGACTTGGTTTTTAAGTGGTCCGTCGTGACCCACCTCTCTTACTTGAAAATCTATCTACTGTGATTTTTTAGTACAATAGCTTACACGCTATTTGAAATTGTCCGAGCTTTTGTAATATTTTTCGCTAGAAAATGAAAAGTGATTAAACACACACTGCAGTAAATAGTCAAAGTATGAATGTAACATATAGGCCTCCAAAAATGGAACCAGCAACCTATCACCAGGACCAAAAATTCTGCAAATGCTGCAAGTTCGAAGCCCATTAGCACCATTTGCCTTTATAATTAACGCCTCTCCCTCAGATTTGGTAGCTGATAGGAATCAATGTGCTGAGACGGAGGGAAAAGCATACACCCAAATTCAGATTTACCATTAAATATAGATAGATAGAAAGAAAAAGTATGTATCCGTAACCAAAATCTGAAGCATCCTCAGTTTTAATTTTGTTCTCAGCCGAAAGTATTATATGTAAAACAAAACAAATATTAATATCAAAACAAGAACTGTATATGCAATGTATATATACATTTGAAAATAGTTATAGGTACAATATATAACATTGTGTATATTTGATAAATTAATTTGATTACTAAAAGAATAGTAAAAAAAGAGTTCTATGTAAAAAATATATTATAAAGATAAATATATAAATAATTTATCATATGTTATCTTATTCATTACAAGATTACAATAAAATTATGAAGAGATAATGATGAAAAGAAATAATAATGAAAAAAGTACACGAAAACATCCCAATGAGAAAATTCAATTTTTCATCAATTTAGATATAATAAAAAAATATATTACAAAAAATGATTGTAAAAATAAGATCTAAATAGATAAGATGACAAGAAAAAAAATTTAATGAACATAAATTCAATACAGTCGATCCATCCTGCCAACAAGCAATTTTTGACGAGTTAGTATAATATGTAGCAGGTGACATCTGTCATCAATGAAAGTTCATCATTTTCAAATTTAAGTATAGTAAATAATTGATTAAATATAATAGATGAGGATAAAAAGAGATAAAGGTGAAAGGAAAAAAACGATTATAATGATGATATAAATACGAAAATAGAAATATAAATAGAAAAATATATAAGAAAATAAAAACATTTAAAATAAAATATAACTTAACCATATTTTATAATCATTAATTATATAGAAAATAAAAAATTAACTTTATAAATGATAAAAATATGAGATAATAATGAAACTAAAATGAAGATTATTATTAAATGGAACAGAATCAAAAATCAAAAGAAATAAAAAGAAGATAATTATGAAAATAAATAAATAAAATAAGTTGCAACAAAATAGAATACATGTAGACTTTAATATATACAAGAATTTTCATCAACATTAGTTTTTTATTATCTTTAATTGATGAAATATGTTAAATAAAGAGCAATGATAGATTTACTTTCTTAGCATATGTAACGACACAGTTCGTAGATCGTTATTCATTCTACTTACTTACTTAATCGTTTAATTATGAATTAAACGCCATGAGTGAAGATATGAAAATCACATTATAATTTAAAAATTGTTATAATTATTTTTTAATAGTACTAGACGATGAAATAAATTTACTTATTTAAAATATGTAGCGGAAACTAAAAATAAACACACATAATTATACAAACCATTTATCCTCACATTACTTCAAAAGATTTATAATTTATTTACAAAATATGTAGTCAATTCAAAACATAATAGTGTGTGTATATGAGCCACTCTCCACGAGTTGTCACTCAATAACAACTTTTCATCATAATACACTCCTGCTCTAAACATGATCTTCTCTCATTTGAACAACATTCTTAATTAGCTCACTTACTTTGAAAAACCTAAACTACGAGCGTAGTGTTCAATCAGTAGTATGACTATAAAATGCATGAATGTGAATGCGACATTTAGAAAACATGCTAAAGTTCATTACATATTTTCTTAGTGGAGAAAGGGTAATCGATTTTCATGAAAGACCAGATATTACATTTAAAGGATAAATATGACTGGTTACTCGTGCATGTGGAGATAACAAAAAATCATATGTTTAAACTCAACTTGAAGAATATACAAGAGAAGTATTTTCAAGTTAACATGAAGGATAAAACAAGCTTATAATACTTATGGTATGAACATTTACATTACGGCAGACTAAAAGAATTAGCAATAAAGAAAATCATACATAGATTACCCCTCATTAATTTCACTAAGATGTTCTGTGAAATTTATATATTTGGCAAGCAAGCAATGACATATTTTTAAAAGAAAGCTGAATATCGTGTAAAGAGGCCTCTGGAAATGGTACACACCAACATATATGACTCAATTACTGTAAAATCATTTGGTGAGACGAAATATTTTATTATTTTTATTGACGAGTACATATTTTATTTTATTATAATTTTTTGAATATATAAAATCAAAAATTTAGTTAAAAAATTATGATAAAACGTAAATTTTTGAAAATTTTTGAAACTTTGTGAAGTATTGTCTTACAATATTGTAAATGTGTGACAAAATTTTTAAGAATATTTATTTACGTATTGAATTTTAACTGAAATTGTGTTTTGATGCAATTAAATATATTATATTGAATCGTAAAATTATTAAAAGTTCTCAAAACTTTGTAAAGTATTGTCTTATAATATTATAAAGGTGTAATAAAATTTATTGACATACAAAATTTTAACTGAATTTATTTTTTATGCATTCAAAAAATTATAGTAAATTATATAAATGTCAAAAAAATTTAAAACTTTTCAGATTAGTATCTTTCATTATTTTAAATATGTGGTAAAAAATTTAAATTATGTTAATGAGGATTTTTAGCCAAATTAATTAAAAATAAAAATTTCAAAAAAATTCTCGATCGAACATCTAAAGGAGCCTCAAAAATATTTTTTTAGAACTCATGTCTTTTTTGGACTATTTACCTAAAAATCAAGACATTTGTTGGTTTTTACCCTTGCCTCTATAATGGTGTAAGAGTAGAGGATGAACTGGTGGAAATGAATTGTTTATGTTTTTATGTCAGTTTATTTTCCATTTGTATTCTCTCCATCTTTCTGTAATTCTTCCTCTTTATGATTTTGCTTGTATCAATCTATCATTTTTTTCTTTAGTATTTCAACTACGACCATAACATTATAGCGGACAGAGTCGCCTACTTATGGTCCATTAATGCAAAAATTCCATCTATAATTGAGTGATACTACTTCAATAGAGAAAGGAAGTATTCATTCAAGTTGAGAGGGCTCCAATTCTAGAATGTTTTTGTCAGAATTCAGCGTCACACGAGGGGAAGCAAGACAAGAGGGTGGTGCTATGCAAGCTAATCCTCAGCCATGTCAGCCGTTGACGAAGAATAAAAGGTATATTGAGTAAACTAAGGCTTTTGTTTTTACTAGGGCTTTGAAAGTGAAACGAAAGACATTTGCTAGGGTTTGGAAAAGTAAAAAACACATGTTTTTCTCTACAGAAATTTGTAGCAAAAATAGAGTTTTACCCAATGGTTTTGAAAAGGTTTTCCCTATCAATAAAGCTTCTTCGAACAAGTAGCTCTTTTGCCTCCTTCAGCAGTTGCTGCAAATGCTACCGTTACTACTATGTCCTCGACAATAAATAATAAAAATTAGTTTGATATTCTTACTACTCTCCTTGACAATAAATAATAAAAGTTAGTTTGATATTTAAAAACGATACAAAGTAATCTAAAGTTAATTAATCATCAATTACGATTATGTAGATTAAAATTTATTTAAAACAAGTATTGAACCACGGGGTTGGTAAAATAGAAGACTTACAACAAAGCTGATTAGTCTTGCTTGCCAAGTCATATGGTCCCTACTTGCTCTCGTAACTGTTAGCTCAAGAGGAATATGTTTTGAAGATTTACATATTTTAGGTTATGGACAATTAGATTTTATGGTAAAATACATATCGGTCACCAAATCATCATTAAAAAGCAAATCGGCAACCGAACTTTGAAAATGACAAATTGGACCCTTGGCGTCCATGCTTGCCTTTCTACTGACACACGAATGGCTGCGTCTCGATAGAATCTACCGCATAAAGTTAACATAAGGCCTCTATAGTTGAGTACATGCAACGAGAAAATATTTTTCACAGCCTGTGTTTGGTGACTGTAGACAAGTTTAGTAGTACCAATGTAGTGGCAAAACCTAAGTTTGAGACCACTATACATTGTACTTGCTTAAGTGGTTGAATGACAAAGAATATATTAAGGTGAATAAATGAGTTTTTACTGAATTTTCTATTAGAGGATATAAGGACCGGGTACTTAGTGATGTAGTGTCGATGAATGTCGGTCATTTGTTTCTAGGAAACCAAAGCAATTTAATCAAAAAGTTATTCATGATGGCTACACAAGTTCTATCTGTTCAAGCACGAAGGACGATTGATCAAGATCGCACCCATAAGCCGGGAACATGTGGCATTAGATGAGAGTTATAGAAGGGAGAAGAGAACTACTACAAGCTTGTGTATGTCGAAGACACAACTGAAGAAATCTATTTTGAGTGGTGCTCCATTCACCATATTGATATTCAAAAAGAGGATGGATAAACTAAGCACTTGTCCTCAAGAGATCCGAACCTGTTGGGAAGGTTTAATGATATATTTCTTGAAGAGTTACCTTTTGGATTACCACCACTTAGAGGGATTGACTACCAAGTTAACTATGCAACCCTGGGCTATCTTGCCAAATAGACTCGCCTATAGGGTGAATCCTATGAAATAAAGAGTTGAACAATCACCCCAATGAATTGTTAAAGTTAGTCATGTTCAAGGAATTGTTAAAGTTAGTCATGTTCAAGAATCCTTAGTTCATGTGTTCTTTTTAGTGCCTAAAAAGAATGCACAATGAGAATATTCATCGATAATCTAGCAATTAATCAGATAACCATCAAGTACCGCTATCAAATTTCGAGATTGGAATACATTTTGGATGAGCTTAGCGATTGTAGCATGCTTTCCAAGGTTGATTTGAAGAGTGGCTGCCATCAAATTTTGTTGAAGGAAATGAATGAATGAAAAACTATCTTCAAGGCCAAGTATGGGCTTTACAAGTGACTAGTCATGCCATTCGGATTATTGTATACCCTAAGTACCTTTATGAGATTGAAGCACCACGTGCTGAGATAGTTCTTGGGTAAATTAGTTGTGGTCTAGTTTATAGTAGAGACATGACTTCCTACCTACAACACCTTTGCGTCTTTGACACACTTAGAAAAGAAAAACATCATCATAATTTGAAGAATTATTCGTTCGGCAAAGAACGAGTTTATTTTCTTGGATTCATTATATCCAAGTATGGCATGGAAGCTGATGTGTTTGAGATCCGACACATTAGAATTTTCTAACTGTTTTATCAATTTTATTTTTCAAATTTCCATGAATTGGATATAAAATCCTCTCAATGCAACAATTTATACTCTAAGTGCTTAATGGATATCTTCCTAATAAATCATCAGTGGAAGATGAAGCTTTACAAAATCTTTATTTCAATCTGACTTCTTAAAGATTTATGGAATGTGATGCCACTCTTGGGTAAGACATTAGCTCAACATTAGCTCTCGGGTAAGACATTAGCTCAACATATGATCCATGGAGCAAGCAAGTTGTAACGACCCGATTCTCAGGTCGTCGCTTATTGTTTTTCTTACTTACTTACTTACTTTCTTACTCGTTGACGACCCGAGAACCTGTCCATTACTGGCTTCTTACTTACTTACTTACTTACATTGGTGGAACACTTGTTACTTTAGTTTCTAAAACTATCTTTAATTTATAAAATATTAGAAAAGGAAAAACCGTCCAATTTAAAAACATACATTCTTTGTAAATAACGATTTCAATTCCATCTTTTAAGTAAAATACATAAGCATTTGATAATTTAAACCCTCAACAGAAGAAAATAGTTCAACTTAAGATACATTCATTTTCAAAACCTTTGTACTTCATCACTCCAAAATAATATATACAATTTAATTAAATCTTTAAAACCTTCAAAACATTTTATATTATGACTGTGTGTGTCATACATCACTCCCCCACCAATTGGCATGCCTAGCGGAGCAATCACCCGAGCCCGAGCTCAGAATTTTTCTAATATGTTTGCTAATTTTGCAAAAAAATTAATTGAAGAATTATACATTTCTAAGCCAACTTTGGAGGATTAAACAAAGCCAAAACACATGATAAATTGGTGTGGAGAAAAGGAAGATTTGCAACCAAAAACCGAGAG
>QAOC01048620.1:79859-110199 GCA_003255005.1 Begonia fuchsioides | reverse complement strand
CAAACTGACTTTCAGAATCTAAACTGAATTTTATTTCGTAATATATTTTAACATTTAAAATATTTCCAAAATCTAAATTGAATTACAATATTCAATCAATCATTGAATACACGTAATTAACTTAAATAAATATTTGTTGAAAACAGTTTTCAAAAATAAACTTTATAAATTTGTTAATTAATTGAATAACTAATTATTCAATTATTTCATCCAATGAAATAACAAACTTATTATTGAGTGCATTGAATAATTAATTCATAATTAATTATTTAATCTTATTTGTTCATTTTTCTATTATTTGAATAGTGATATAAAGTGTCAGAGGGACCGATGGACCTATAGTTTTAATCTCCAATAATTTTTATTAATTAATATAAACTCTTTATATCAATTAACATAATTATTAACTCTAAAGTAATTCCACTAAATACTTAGAGCTGCACTCTTAAAGACTATAGAATATATTTACACAAAAGTAATGTCCATTGATATAGTCACTACATATGTATTGACCTTCATTTGATTCGTAATAGAGCTAGATTATATCTGTCAACCTCTTATATTGCATCTTTATCCTTGACTATCATTAGTTCTTAATTGAATAATTAATTCATAACAATTATGAATTGCGCGCTAATTATTCGATTCCTGAACCAACAAACAATGGAATCTATAAAATGGATTTCATTGTATCGATGTTAGCATTATCAGCTATTTAGTTTAATTCATTCCCAAAATACAAGGTTTGAGAATTGTATTCCAGACAAAATTGTACCGAGTAAATCAAAGAATAAATTAAAACAAAATAGGAGTCTACTAAATGCAATGAATTAAGTCATACATATATGACCATCATTATGATAAAATTAATTATTCTATTTTTAACGGAAATTATCAGAACAATATATTTTCATCTGGTCCAGTCATATATAATCAAATTATATAAAACATATTTATCTTATGTCACCACATATAGAGTCGGGATAAGACTACACATTCTCAATGAGATAAACTATGTTTATGACTGTGTATAAATTGAAGATCTCGTACTTCAAATATTGGTCATGAACTTGTTTTGATTATTTCTCTTTATATTTTATCCCTGCATATCTACAATAGATATGTTAATATAAAGTTTGCATAAATAATCAAAGAATTTTTTATGAACTTTATAAAGCATATCAAATATGCAAAACATAATAATAATCAATATTAATTTATTCAATTGTTTAAATATAGTACTCCCAACATCATCTTGGACTGGAGAGTGAAGCTCAGCCCTTTTCATAGCTCATATTGCTATGTTTATAGTTATGCTCATATTCCCCGCCAAAATGAACAATATCACCTAATTTTTTTACCTTTTTCATTCCTTATTTTACAAGGTAGAATAAAGTGATAATTTGATTTAACAAATACAGAAAATTTGGGGCTCCAAAAATAAGAATAGAGCCATCTTTATTATGAAAGCCTTTTTTTCTGGTATGTACGTGGAATGAGAAAAAATGTTACAGATAATGTACGATTCTGGTGACAACAACAATGATGAAATGTATTTCTGACCTCGGAAAAACAATCACGTCAGGGATATTAACTGCCTTGTGAAAGCTGTTTTGAGGTTTTCCATGGAGAAACCTCTCATCATAATCCAGTGACATGTTATCCTGAAGAACTAGGCGCATTATCAACAAACTCTTTCTTCTAAAATGAAGAACATAAGGGGGAACGGAAGTGTTCAAAGTCATAGAAAAAGCAAGAGATGAAGGCAATGGGAAGGAATATTTGAAAATCACAATCAGTTAGAGTTATTGTCAACATTTATAAAGCGAGAACTCAGAATATTAAAACAGAGACAAAGTGCAATACGTGACAAGTGGCCTTTAACTCATCAATAAGCTCTTTCGGAACCTCTTTATGGCAACCCTTCACCCCACATTGATCTCTGTACGGAAAAACAAGCTAATCAAAAGTCACGAGTTACAAAATTGTAGAAAGCTGAGATGAATGTTTTTAGATATCAAAACAGAAATAAGTTTTGTTAAGGAATAAGACTGATTAACAAAATCATTAAGCTAAATCAGAATACAGGATGCATCAAATCACAAACAATAGCATGATCCTTCACTCAGTCAGCTAAAACAAAGAGGAAAAGAAGAGCAACTACAGTTAATCAGTCTTATATCGCATTTACAGATAAAAAACGCAAAAAGAATTCAAAAAACAAACCGACTAAAGATTTCAGCAATCAACAGATCCTAGCTCATCTTCCAAACAAGCGACAGAAAACAAAACTCACCGAACTTCAGTTGCCGAAGTCTCACACAAAGAAGGATTTCCCGGCAGCTGATACAAGACTGATCCAGCTGAAACTGCAAGAGCCACAGGAAGCAGCGAGGTCGACCAAAATCGGAAATGTTTTTCACTTGCCATGATCAAAGGAGTTGGAGGACGTTTCAGCCAATCAAGGAGGAGAGAATTTCACGGCTAATCGAATACGAGGATCAATAAAATTGCATGGAACTTGATAATATCTCCACACACAAAGCCCAACTCTCACTCCCTTTTTTCTTTAATTTAGATTAATTAAATAATAAAAATCAAATAAAACTCTGAACTACACTAAAATAGACCAAAAAAAAGAAGGCTGCTTAGTATTTTATTTTTATTTTCATAATCTATCAATTTACATAAGAATATTCAATATCATATCAGAATAATTCAAAATTTGATAATATTATAGATTTTATAAGATTTATGATGATTTTTTTAATATAAAAATATAAAATAATTTATTTAAAATATGTACGGTATCTAAAAATTTTAAAAATTTTCAAATAAATTTTTTTAAAATAGAAAATTGATTTAAAAAAAGTTCAAACAAATATTAATTATAAAAAAATAAAATTATATAAATACATACAAAACAATTATGAAATCGACACTGTAAAAGACCTTCGTAATGCTATGAAAAAATATCAATTTATTCCTTGAAACGAAGCCCATATCTTTCTGTTAAAACTTAAAAGTCGAGTAGGCACTTCTTTCATCTTCATTAATTCAGTTGATCTTGCATTTGCCACCATTTTTTCTCTCCAATTTCACAAAAATGAATTTTCAACTAACTGAAAACAATTGAATCCGCAAATTGGAGAGTAAAATTATTACCAGGCAAAATCAACAAAAAAAACATAAAACAAAAACTTGAAATTAACTAACCAATGAAACATGTAACATAAATCGTATCAATAAAACGTCCATGAATTAACCGATAAAAGAATCACCCAATCGATATTTTTCAAGTTTGCAACAGAAATTTGAAGATCATCTCTCAAAATACTAGCTAATAACAGCAATCTCATCACAACATGACAAGCAATGTTCATTTACATTACAACCGAGATTTGTCCAACCGACGTAACCAACCCTACCTCCATTCGACACATAATCCAAAACTTCTTATATACTGCCAAATTACACTAGAGTCGAGTCGATACATCCGAACCAGATGGCATTGAGAGGGAGAGAGAAAGGCAACATAGGGTGGATCGAGAGTAAAAACCCCGAAGAAAAAAAGAAACGGACAAAGATCTCTCCTTTTCTCAATCCAAGTAAAAAAACAAAAAATTATAGCCCTAAATTAAAAGTGGGAGGAGGAATTCACCTTCATCTGTGTCATCCTAGAATCTTATTCTCATCCTCTACCTTTCCAGATCGCCTTTTTGTAGCAGGGGAGCATTTTATACAGCAGAAATACATCGGCAGAGGATTGATATGCCTTTAATTTAGTTGTATATTTTAACAGGTTTCTCGTAAGTATGACGGTTCTGCAAAATATGGATGAAGTCTAGTTTCATATCGATTAATTCAAATAAATATTTAAAAATACAAACCTCCCGATTTAAGAAACTTGGTTATAGATGTTTGATCATTTTATAAAGATTTTTTTATCATTTCCAACTAAGTTCCTCAAATTAGTAAATAATTAGAAATAGAAATTCTTTCGGGGAGCAAGTTTTCCACGAATAGCACATTACCTGATTTACAGCATAGGACCTCTTAGGAGTGTTGTCAGAATGCTCTAACCCAAGATATTGCTCCCAAGCACCATAAACATCTCTGCGCTGTGATTTGAAACATTTAACTCAAAATCAATCGTCAAATTTCGATTCAGATGTGACAAGGAGTTTAAATAGAATCAAATATATGTGAAGAGTAAGTCCAAATTTACTTTCTTATTGTATTTTTTTTATTATGCACAATGACATGTCAAATAAACACCACTACAATTAAAGTGCAATTAATGTTGTGAATTATAAAAAAATTAATTATAATATTTATCGTATCAATCATTATTTGATATATCAACGTGTATAGTAAAAAAGTAAAATATATGAGTAAACATTACATTACTCGTGCAAATTACTGAGGACATTGACATAATTACATTATTTTAGCTCGTTGGAAACGAAAGTGACATTTCGTGAGGATTATTTCAAATAGAAATAGAAAACGATGTAACTAGAAAAGATTGTTAGAATCTTCTTTCTCCTATAGGAATCATCTATAAAGTTTTTTTTTAGTGCATCAAACAGAAAGACTGACATAGATGTTATTAGTAGAATTTGTTTTTTTTTTCATCCTCCATAAAGGAGCCAAACAAAAATGTACACACCTGAAAGCGATTTGACACTATGTCGGAGTCTTGCAGGTACTCCGGGCGCCCCAACGAAAAAAATGCAAATTTCCACTGCAACATCAAATTTGTAAGCTTATAAAGAAAAGGGGGAACAAATGGAAATGAATCAAATAGCATGATGCGAATAAAGAATAAACATAGTGCAATACCTTAGAAAACTCCTCCTCTGGTACCTGCAACTTCTTTTGGATGCGAATTTTCACTTCAGCTAAAGTCTCACCATCGTGTATCACCAAGAAAAAGGGCTCTCCAAAATTTTGTACTTGCTGTCCGTAGAAATAATGAAAATGCATAAACTAATATGCCTAGATGGTTTTAATTAGCATCGAAAAGATTGAGAAAAAATAGTCTCACAACCACTGATGAAGGATTCCTCGAAAAGTTAAGGATTAGTAATTCTTTTTAGAAATCAAATGGATTCGGTCCCATACATACGTGGGGAAGGTAATCAAAAAAGGAAAGAAGGTGGAATTAAAGTCATTCAATACGTAGAAATAAGAAAAGCCCGAATCAATAATGTAATATATACAAATAATACCATCTGGTTTTGCGCTGTATCTTTAGTGAAGTGGTAGACATGAATCAACCGATCATGAGGACCGAGGTTTTTCTCTTCTTCTGGAATCTGATTTACAGCGGACAAAGGATTAGCATCAAATCAATTTTTTCAACTATTCCACGAACAATCAAATCCCTTATTTAACTCTACCAAATGCCTATAATTACACAACATCATAGAATTGAAAAAACAGAAAAAGAAAAAGAAGTCTTACTTCCTCGGCTCGCAGAGTCCAATACTGATCATTTATATTCTCAATTCTTTCATTGTAAGGAAAAATCTGCAATGGTGAAATGAGGAGGTATATTATACAGTACACGAGGATAGAGGACTGTTAAGTGTTAGAGGTGAGAAATATGACATTTATTTTGCATCACATTCCATTACCTTATAAATCTTATGATAAAATACTTCCAACAATCTAAGTTCAGCTTCGGGATGAGATAACTCTACCTGCTTTGGGGAAAAATAAAGTCAGCGCATACCTAAGCAAATTGTTTATTTCAACTTCAAATGAGGTTGAATAATGGTTTGGTTTAGTTTTCGTTTAATAATAAATTAAGCTCACATGTTTGCTCATTTTAAGTTCTTCTCCTTAAAATTGCAGATAGAAAAAAAACTGCAGCTATAAAATAGGTACATGGCAGTGACAGTGAAGAATTAGAGAAAAGATGAACAAAGCAGAAAAAAAATAGACGCATGCATAGAAGAAAAATGTCCATAAACCCACTGTCCAACTTTTTCTAGGAGGCAAGGAAAGAAGATGGATTATAGACCATAGATCATCAGTAAAAATTAACAGTCATTTTACAAGTCTAATGGTGTGATAGAATATAATTGTAATATTAGACAAATAGTTAATAATAATTAGAAGAATAGTTAATAGTTGTTAATAATTGAAGTTAATGGAAGCTTAGGGAAGTGGATAAAGTAGGGCTAATAAATAGAATTTACAAGGGATGTAAATTTAAAAGTGTAGTGTATGTGTAGAGGTTTGACAGTCCTCGAAATCTCTCAGTTTGTGTATGTTTCTTGTTGAATAATCAAAAAGATCATTTTGGATCCTATCATAGTGGTGCACTAGAGGGAAGGGCAAAGATTTACCTTTAATTTAAGTGCTTTAATGACGTCCCCAACAGTACTCTGTTTAGGCAATCTGATGTGGTGAACAACTGCCTGAAAAATAGTATTAACAACATAATTAAGGCTTGAACAACATCACAATAGTGGACAATAAAAAACCTTATGGAAGACAAAGATTCACCTCATCTTTCATTGCATGATGGAAAGCAACTTTCAGATTCTTCAAACCTTGCAATTCAGGAAGTGGAATGTCCAAAACTTCATAGTATATAATATCAGACATCTGGTGGAAAAAAAAAATCAATAATCTGATAAGCTCCAAAATGATCTTTTGTTTATCGAATACGAAAACGTATGCACAAGTACACACTGATAGACTTCAAAGCGTTTCAAACCTCCACACACTTCACAATGCCCCACTCTATTTCTCACCACTTCTATTTAATATTCTCCTATATTGATAATCTCTATCAACTTCTATAAATTTCCTTAAACTTCTCCTAACTTTCACTAATTCTCATAACTTCTGCTAATTATTTGTAACTAATTACAATATAGCCACCAAATATAATCCAACACAAAATTCACAAGGGTAGGCAATATAGTACAAGCTAGTCAACCCTGTAACTACCTGATTATAATGTACAAGCATATTAGACAAATGTTCAACTCCTCGATATTTGATAGGTTGCGGCTTAGGTTGCTGAGAATAGCAGTTATGAGCTGTCAATCTAAGTTTGGATGGATCGTCCAATCCAATATGATGAGCTACTCTTTCCACCACATCATCATAACTGTGCAATTTTGACCTACAAAATAATGAAAGAAATTAGTTATATACTTATTACCAACTGCACATATAGACAAGAAAAGACAAATGCCTGGAGAAAAAACTCACAGCTCTAAACAAAAATCATCTTCCTTGGGTCTCTCCAATGATCGAAAATGAACAATCTTAAAAACCAAACATAATTTGAAAGTGTTAGTAATAACTTTAGGGTCAGAAATAGAAACTGCAAGCCCAAAAAAGGTCAGAATTAAACAATGCAATAATACTATTATGATATTTAGCAAAATCACCAACTCACTAGAATGGTATTCTTTGCTATTCAAATGAAAAAAAAAAGTTAAGAAAATATTTTCCTTATGAACTGAAGATTGTATGAATGAATAACGAAATTTATTCCTCTCTCTCTCCGTATCCTCACAACAATATCTTAAAGTGTACTTCTCTAGACAAGACTTATTCATTAACTTCAACAAGGTACCTATTTAGGTAGATCGTCTTAGACAAAAATAGAAAGTACCAGACAATATATTTTCTAAAAGTATGCAGATAACGCGTCAAAGAAAATAAAAATGAATCGAAATTGTATGAAAGAAAAAAAATTAAATAAAAGAAGAAATAACCAATAAGAAAAAAACCTCCAGTGACATAACTTATAACTGTATAAATAGACAAATCTCATAAGTTTTACCTGGCGATTGTGTACATATTCTAAAAATGAAAGAACATCTGGACATTTGCATACTTCACGATTAGGAGGAGGATATTTCTGAAAACAGATAATATCTCCATCCTCAATCTGCATGAAAAGCATGAGAGGATAAAGTGTACATTGTTATGAATTCAGCAAACAATCATGACATTAAGTAAGAACTTTTACCTGACTTAGTCGAAATGATGTCTTCTTGTCTAGGTGTTCACACAAAATAGAAGGTTCAAACTTTATTTCCTGACCCAAAATAGAATAAAATTGATTCAAAATGTTAAGAGAAGCATGAGAGTCACTAAACAACTAATCATGCAAATAAAAGAATGAAATATCCAATAAACCTCATAAAGTTCTATCTCTTCATCAGGTGTAAAGCCAGCCATTTGATTTAGTCTTGCTAATATTTCAATGGGTCTACTAGAACTCTTAACAAATAGCCTGCCAACATACCTGAAAAAGAAAATATTTTATGCATCTATTTTATTTTTAAAAAATAAACAAGATACCAAAAAAGTACTAGAACCTTAGGGCTCCTTTATCAGGGTCATAAAATTTGAAAAAGAGTAGAATGTCTTCTTTATTCTTTTCAGGTGGAAAAATAGGCCGTAGATCCTGAAATTTAATTAGAAGGTCAGTCAAATTATAATAATCCTTTTTTTCTTTCAGCATGCACCGCCAAGTTGGCTCAGTTGTCTAGTGATTGTGAACAATTATTTGTTGGATGAAAGAAAAAGGCGCTACAATGTATAACAATCAATAAAGATGCAAAACAATAGAGTATATATACATTTCCATCTAAATCTTCGATCCTGAAGACATTTATCTAGCTACAATGTATAACAATCAATAAAGATGCAAAACAATAGAGTATATATACATTTCCATCTAAATCTTCGATCCTGAAGACATTTATCTATCAAAAATTTTATGTTGCCAAATCAACAAAATTTACAGCCAAATGCAAGTGTTTGGGGATTTCAGACGTTGTATGAACACAAGGAAATAAAATTGCTATTGCCAGTAAATTTAAGAATATTTACCAAACCCAGCTCTACTTCCAAAAACAATTTTAGCTCGGCATTGTTGGTCTTATTTGACACCTCTCTCAACTGCCCAACCTGGAAAAAATGAAATATTAACCTTATTGACCAGTCATGAGCAATGTGCAGGCTAATCCTTCTCCCGCGCCAACAATATAAAAACAAACACAGAAACATGAGACATTTAAAACAATACCCAACTTATAGAAGGAATTAAAACCTCAGTGAGCCATTTTTTTTATATTCAATTTTAATCTTATATAAGATAGAGTACCCGATAGTAGTCAATAAAGCAAACAAAGGAACATCGAGAATTCAAGTCATAAAAATCCTTACAGATTGTGCTTCCTCCTGCATTAGCAATGGGCGATTGGGACGATAAGTGTGATTTTGTCGTTTGGCCCAAATCCAAAATCGCTGAAATTGCACTGGTATACCAAATTCCTTTGCAACCTCCTCCTGTAAATCACACCCCATATTAATGAAGAATTTACCTCGATCAAAAGAATATTTTACAGGCCAATGGCTGGACAGATACAAAAAATTCGTTGAAATTAGCAATCGCTCGAGCACAATCCATCACAAGCAATGAGGAAATGTGTTTGGCATTGTTAAGCAGGAACAGGAACATGAACTACTAGTTCATTAAAAAAAATTTGCCCCACCCACGATGCTTGATATCATAACTAGTAATATATGATTAGTGGGCAAAAAATGACAAGCATGGAACTAAGGGCCAGTTTAGTATTATTGTAGCTTTTTAAAAATTCATTAGTAATTGTGTTTTCAAATTAATCAGTTGTGAAAAAAATAACTATTTAGCAAATTAAAATTTTAAAAGGTGATATTAAATTGTTAACAACCTCTTATACTCAAATTTAAACTATATAAAAGTACATTATAAAATTGACAGAGAGAAATAGAAAGAGAGTGCATAAAGCATGTAGTTAAATGTATTTATATATTTTTTTATTAAGAAAGATAATCTCAAAAATTTTATTTTCAACTTCTTAAGTGTTATAAGGAAAAAAAAACCACTTCTATTTTTTTTTTGTTACCAATCACTTTATGACTGTTAATATTATGAAACAGATACTTTTAATCCTCCAACTTAAATATCATTAAGCTTAATACCAACTATAAGCTATAAAGCTTAATCATTAAAAGTTATGAAAGTTGTTTAGTAATGTAATCTCTCCATCCAATTCAAGATCGCAGCTGATACCTTGAATACATTAAATGGAGTCTGCTTCTGAATACGAAAACTACGAACTTTGTCATGATCCACAAGGTCAAAGAATATATCCTTCCCAATTTGCTCGACAAGGTCTTCATCTCTTGCAACCTAAAGTTGATCGGCTATCTCAGCTCAAGGTATTACAAAAACACTATATGCAAGAGAAACACGAAAAGGAAAACTATAATTCATCAACCTTTATGATAGTGTATAGATGGGCTTGTGCTTTATATTTTCTTTTATCTTCCTTCTCCTCTTGTTCTTTTTTCAACCTTACCTGGACAAGACAATTTTAGTTATGAGCAAAATTTTCTAAGTTACATACTAAAGTAAACTGCAAAAAGAAGAAGAAAAAACAATATACCCTTAGGTGTTCAGCAATATCTTTTTCATCTACATCACAAATAATTTTGTCTTTATCACTTTCACGAATGTATACAAGCATGTATGCATTTGAGTATTTTGTGAACTTGAAAGGCGTGTTATTGAATCCAGGATTTGTCTGTGGCAACTACAAAACACAGTTGAAGATTAATCACTAACTCAAAAATCAAACTCAGATAAAAAACCAAAATTCATGACAGTCCAAGAAGATTGAACAAAAATTACCTCTTCTTCACCACCATATTGCTCTTCTAGTGCCCTCTTAATATCTTCTTTGGTGACTCGTTCATCATCAAATTTATACCTGAAAAAAATATTCAAGCAAATAATAACATCACAAAGAATGAAATTCTTGGTACAAGTCACAAAAACAACTTAAGCAACGTGGTTATCATTCAAAAAAGATATCTTTAATACTATATATGCGTGAGCACACTTTCAAAAAGAAAATGAGAAAAAAGAAAGAAATGAGAGAATAGAGAATACACAAAAAAGAGAAATTTTGAAGGACAGGGAAAGCCATGCATACCACTGATCTGAAAGGGTCGGTCTGATAAAAGCATAGTAATGCCCCCCATGTACTCCACCACTGTGAACTAGAACACTACAGGACATAATAAAAAATACAGAAGTAATTAACAAATATGACGTAACAATAATACAAAACAAATATCATGGAACGCTTCATTGTCCTTGATCAAGAGCTAAAATGAAGATTGCAATCACAAAAACGACTACGTGAGCAGAAACAGAATTGACAATATCAGCTTCGATACAAATCACCATCATTAAAATGCAACAAAACATTGTACAATGATCAATTACATAATGAAAAATAATTAAGGAAATTCTAACTGAGACCAACCATGTAAACCTTGCTTGCTTTTTTCGTTGTTTTGAAGCAATTGATATATTAACAGCAAAGCAGAATTAATGGAAGACATTCAACATTAAAAAATAAATAATGGTTTGATTTAAGATGCATGTTTCATTAAAAGAACGGTTGAGCAGATAACTTCTCAGTGCTAGATATGAAGAAACAACACGGTAATACCTATGAAGTGTGTAAAGGTTCCGGACACTTCTATCTGCTTCTGGTGACAAATATTTACCATTCTCCTTATCAAGATCTAGTTGAAGAGGAAACTCATACCGATCATTTATCTATAAATTCAAGAAGAAGCTCAAAGTCATCATTGACGTACAGACGGAAACACTTCCAAAAGTAAAGACAAACAACAAAAATAGATTTAAAAATAACAAAACTAGTGAGAATCTCTAGTAAATTAAAAACAGTTTTTTTTTAATTTTGGATTGATCATTGCATTAGATTTTAAGTACTCACTGAAAAACCATTCAACCAAACGTTAAATTTAATTTCCCAATACAATGTCACAACTTTAAGCATCATCACTCTTGAAAGTGATAAAAAAAAAGTCAGGAACGTTGGCTCTTTCATGAAATAAAGATGTCTTCAGCTGATACTTCAAATACCAAGTCTTAAAAGCTAAATGCATTTGGACACTAAAAGAACAAAACCAGACTAGATTAACAGAAAAAAAAATGGTTGTCATACTAAGACAGGGAAAAAGACATTTGTGAGACAAAGACATATGCTCCCACATAAAATTAACATTTTATGTGTAGTATGGTTCTGGTACAAACCTTAACCATAGTATCGCGCATGAAATCATATTCAAATCGCTTTAGCTGAAGTTGAAGAACTGGGGGGAAGTCAATAAACAAAACTCCCTTCTTTGCATCCTGCATTAAATTTGACGTCTTCGAAGATTAAGTTCACAACTGATTATGAAAGAAGAGACAAAGGTATCAACAAAGACCTAGTGAGTGATCCAAGGCAGAGTTTGTAATTTAAGTACTTTTACATAGAAAAAAATAACATTGTATAAATTCATATACTTCATTTGGGATTTCAATATTACCGACGTATCTGTCTATTTTCTAGCTACTTTTCAAAAACAAATCCTAAGAAACTTGCACAAGAAGATAAACTTCATGTGCATAGACATGTACCAAGTACAATATTATCCTCATTAAGTCACAAACAATGAATCTTCCAAAATGTTAGTTATTTATTTTGTAACCTTAATGGATCCTCTTACAAATTTTGTTCTTCCACGTTCATAAGGCCATAAATATATTTATTGGCCAGAGTTTCACAGGCAATTGAAAAACTTGTTCCACAACTTCCCTCAGTTCAAGAAATCCAAACTCCTCTGTGATTGCATCTTCACTCTTTAAAAAAAAATTATAAAGACATTAGTGTAAGAAACACTGACCTGCAAACCATGTTCTTCCGCGTGGTACTTGTTATCCCCCTCAAGACGTTCAACTTCAACATACTTGTCAAAGGAAGCATAAACATCTCGACAACCTTTCACATCAAGCTGAAGGTCTACCAGGCCATTAAAAAAATTCTGTCATAACTTCTGAAAGAATGATTCTCACACCCAAGTACTGATGATGACAAGAAAAACATACCATAAAATGACTCCTTTCTTGTAGACTTATAGTCAACATTTACGCACTCAATGTAGTTCATGTGGTGCCCCTCAAACAGCTGCTGTATCGTCCCTTCGACTACAGTTCCCTAACCACCAAAGCATGGCCAACTAAAGCATTAAGTTTTGCACACATTTGAAAAGACATGAAAGTATAATCATGCATTTTTGCGTAAGAAGAGAAGACAGAAGAAATCCATCTGCATATACCTTCATTTTGTCTTCAAGCTTCTCAGACAAAACTCTATTGAGCTCTTGCACATCATGTTGCATAAAAGAGTCATAGGTATCCCACCCAAAGGACTTGGTCAGTTCCTTGGTAGCAACACTTCTGTCATTAAATTGAAGCTTATAGAATAAACTTTGTAGCGCCAGAGGAATGCTTCCTGAAGGCATGTCATTCTCAGTTGTTGGCATATGGTAAACAGCCTGACATGTAGGTTTAGACATTAGAATTTTTCTTCCACGCGCACAAAAAACTGATCCTCCACAAAACTATAAGAAATAAGCACATTTAAAATATAGCAACCTTTCTAAAATAAGGAAGATGGTAAAGGGTCTGAAGAAGAGAATTCATGTAACAAGTAGCCCCTTGATTTTTGAGACCAACGTATCCAGTTTCCTTCTTTGAGTCGTAGGACCAATAGTCAAGAACTTTACGCACTACAACCTCAGCTTCAACGATACATGTATCATTCACCAAATACCCTCTACTTGGATCATAAAGTTCACTAAGTGGCATGAATGACGTGAAACCCCAATCGCTCTCTCTTGCATTAAATTGGTGTTGAGTGTCTACAAGATCAAGATAAAATTTAAAATGGTTGTGGCTATCAAAGAGACTTTTCATCTGACCAAGAGCACATTGAATTTTCTAAAATTAAAAAAAAAATGCATAAGCTGTAAATTTGTCAACCCAACATAAAATAGAAAACAACGTCAAATAAGACAAGTTTATGGCACAATAAAATTTTTAACATAATATTATAATTCGGAAAACATCAAAGAAAATCAAGGAGGATGATACTTGCCAAGATTTCGTGTTCAAGATGACCTCTAAGCATTACTGGACAAATTCGATGATTATTCACATTTCATATCAAAATGTATTTTTCACAAAGATTGTATGTGACATCATAAAATTTTTAGAATTGGATGAATCACGGAAAATGGTCATGATTTGCACATTCAACCAGATGCATTACTGAAGAGTAGATCATGTTACTTTGCATAGAAGAATAATGAAACACATCATATATTCAATGGTATCAATTCACCAATGATAAAACCACAAAAGTATACATAAGGCTAAAAAATAGATAAAAAGAATACCTTTTCTTATTGAATACTTGGTATGAACCTGATTAACGACAGCCACACTGAATTGGGCATATCTACTCCAACCATAGGGTAATGTTGAAGAGTCCGCAACATCTAAATACATAGATAAATGGTCCACGTTGTTCCCTTTAGGAAAAACCAAAATTCGCCTAATCAAGACAGAGAACCTTGGTCAAAAAATAAACCAAAAAGCAACCTAGGAAAAAGAACCAGTTTCAAGAAGTACAAGAATACCATTTATAATTTCCAACAACAAAAATGTCAGAGTAGTGCTTTTTTATGTTCAGCCTAGTGAAGTTTTCAATTTTCCATGTAAACTTCATTGACTGGGGATCGTCAGCTTGTTGGTTCTCCATAGTGCTGGGAGGATCCACTTGAGCTAGTGCAATGAAAATCCATAGATACATGATTACAATCAAACAAAGAACATCAAACGTAAGAATTTAAGCCTCATCGATTTCATAGCAGCAACACCTCCATAAACACGGGTAAGAAAAAAAAAGGATTAGAAACATTTGAATTGGAGAATTGAAAACCTTCCATAGGCTGAGGACCTTCCACTAAATCAGAATGAGGCACAAGCATCTCCTCCTCTTCTTGCTGCAAACAACAACAAAAAAAGCAAATCAGATCTCTGATCGAGCAGAAGCTAACTCCATCCAGCTGAATCGAAACCCTAAACATCACACAGAAAACCAGGCGAAATCTAATAATTCAGCTCAATAACAACCTCAGGATCAAAACCTAAAATCTATCTAATAGAATTCACCAGAAGCAATGCCGCCAAAGCAAAACTCAAAAAGAAAAAAATGATGATAGAAACGAAACATGAAGAAACGAGGAATGAGAGAGGATACTACATCTAATGGCGGAGGAGTCATCAAAGTCATTGACGGAGAAATCCGGAGCGTCAGATCGACAAATCTGACTGGCACAAACGCAGTAAGAAAGAGTGAAGAAGAGGGGAGGGAGAAGTGCAACGCAGAAACGAAGTGGCTCCAAGAAGAAACTGTTTTACTACGGGCAGGACAATGATGTAAATAACAACAAAAGGAACGGCAAATTGGTAATATAGAACGAAGCCTTAGCCTCTTATTGTAAATTGACCGGCTTTCTAATCGCAAATGAGAAAGCAACACGTTTACACGTAAAAATTCCCCCAAAGACCTACAGTTGACGTGGCAGCTTCTCCACTCACGTGCAAACGCACGTGCCAAGCTCCCACGTGTAAAATATTTTTAACTAAAATTTTACTAGGCGTACCTAAAATTTTAAAATAATACGTTAAATAATCACTAATATCATAAATATATTAATTAAATTTTATAATTTATATCATTAATTTCGTTTCAATTTTATCAATATATATTTTATACAATATATCCAATGAACTTTTACATATAAATAGACAAAACTAAACAAAAATCGTAAATTCAATTAAAAGTGTCAATTTTAATATAATATTTATTTTAATTTTTAAAAAATTATTATTTGTAAGCTATTGTTAATTTTTAAGAATAAAAAATAATACATCCAAGAGCCTGAGTAAAAAAAATTCAAAAATCAAATAAAATTTTACAGAAATTTTAATAAAATCTTATATAAATCGACTCAAATATAATATATATATATATATATATATAAAAATATAAAATAAAACTATATTAAAATCAAAACGAAACAAGAACCGCGAATTCCGATACAAGTTCTATTTTGAGATGAAACCGAATCGGGACGTGTCTAGTTTTACACCATCTAAGGCAATTCAGTTCTATTTTGAGATGAAACCGAATCGGGACGTGTCTAGTTTTACACCATCTACGGCAATTCAATTAAATCAGAGTCTCTATTAAACCACAAAAATCGAACAAGAAACTCAAGATCCATAGATATGATATGATCAAGTTCTCACAAAACAAAATCGAACAATTGCACATAATTTCAAAATTAGATCTTTCAACTCCATATGAATGATTGTCTAGATACCCAAACAAACAGGATCCCAAAAAACAAAAACTAAAGATGAAAGTCTAGTAACCACCCTTGAGATCGTTGACAACATCATATGGAATGGGGGTGACAGTTTCCAAAGTAGCACCTTCCACCATGAAACCTGGTTTTGGGCCCTCTGGCTGTCTCTTTGTGCTGATGACTTCTCCTCTTGCCTTGGCTTCGGCCTTCAATCGATCGTTCTTCGCCTTCCTCAGACGGAAATCCTCTGCGCATCTCGATGGCTGGACATGCTCAACTCGGACATGGATTCTTTTTCTGATGATTCTATTTCCCACCTGAAATTGAACACCACAGTTAGTTCTGTTAAAATTATGATGTTAAGAGGATGAAGTGTTTGCCATACAACAACCCCAAACAATAACATGGGGAATTGATACTATATTATCCAACAAAACATATATATATATATATATATATAAGATTAATAATATTATTGGTATATGATATATTTATAATCTTTGAAGAGACTTAGGTAGTGTAAATCTCATGTACATTTCTGTAATAGCGATGAGAACAGTAACGTTATTGGCTACTATAATTATAATTTAAGAGTACAAGTAAGAGGATGACAAATCGAAGAGACAAGATAAATACATAACCAGCACTGCTGAGCACATTACAGTTTGAACAACAAAAAATTGAGCAAAATGCAACCATAAGAACATCAATTTAATTATTCTAGCATGCGTCCATGAAGCTAAACTATGAGCAATTAGAGCAGAAATTACATAACATATTAGTTGTTTAATAAAACAAAATTGAATTTGTGAAACAGAAATATATTAAACATTCATAGAATTAGCTCATAAACTTATAGCACAAAAACTCAAACGAGCCAAAAAAGAATCAAATAACCTCATACGCTTCCGTCAACACGAATCAAGCTATACAAATCGTAAAAGCAAAAATTTCAACAGAGACACGAAGAGAAGGTTCACCTGCTTGTTGACCTCGACGCCGATGGCTCGCTTGGTGACGTTCCAGACGCGACCAGTGCGGCCATGGTAGAATTTGTGGGGCATACCTTTGTGAATAGCGCCATTCACCTTAACGTCGACGTAGTCGCCAACTTTGTAGGTCTTTAGGTAGGTCGATAGAGGGATATAGCCCTTCTTCCTGAACGGCCTAGCAAACAGGTCTCTGGTTCGCGACCTAAGTCCATGACCGGCCGGCATTTTCAAGCTGCTCCCCTGGTTTTTTACCTTGTTTCTCTCTAGCGATTTAAGCGAAGGCGCAAGAGTGTATTTATATGGCTAGGGTTTAGGCTCTCAAAGAAATGGGCTCGGATCTGTTCTCATGTGGGCCTTTAAATACTAATGGGCTTTCAATAAAACTACTTTTGCAATTTTAAATTAATAATATTAGTTTTAGCTTTTCAAAATATTTTTCTAACTTATCTCATATGATGTTTCGAGTTCTTTTTTCGTATACTTATAATATTTTTAATATATTTTAATTAAAATAATTATTTATAATATTTATTGCATTAATTAGAACTTGATACGTCAAAAAATAAGTTGATAAAGTAAACAATCATTACTCTTTTAAATTAAAGTAATTATCAATAAATATTTTGTAGTTATCTATGTTTTTCAAGTGAAATAATAAATTTATATATTTTTTCAACTACTCTGAAATAAAAACATTCCCCAAATTAATACTAACAGTCGATAGACATCGTTAAAATAACTGAAAATGTCATGACATGACGTTCCTAAAATTACGGTGATGTTAGAGTATTTTATTGACGACTTTAAAAACCAAAATATACGTTGGAACTATCTACAAAATTACCCTTAAAATGTAGTTATACTTTCGGGTCTATGTTGAAATTAAAAGTATAAGGTTCAATAATAATTACTCTAACGTAAAATTCACCAATATGTGTATTAAACAACACAATACCATGTCGTATGACACTTTAAATATCGTAAATAATTCCTTGGCCATGTGACACAAAATCAATAATGCTACAAAGAAGAGATTAATATCACGCACATACCGAAAGTTAGAGGGTTACAAAAAAGTCAAAGTGTTTGGTTGGTTAAGATGCTATATTCCTCCATTGAAACACAATTCTTTAGCGTTCGTTACACCGAACAAATACGCGATAAAATAATAATCGAGAAACGGAGATAATCGCGATTCATATGATAAATTCTACGATCAAGAATCCAACTTGTTTATTTTATTAAGAACCGATGAAAAAACATGAAAAACAAAAAAGCGTACTTGAATCAACCATGCGAAAAATGATCATCTTAAAAGTTTAGAACGAGTAATGCAAATAATTTGTGCAAGCGAGGAAATTTAGTGAAATTGGTTTATTTTAATTAATTTTAGTTGATAGGCAGATTGAGTGATTAATTTGAAAAATGTTATTAAAAACAATGGTGAATATTATTTTATTTCTTAAATTATTGGTCAATAATTACCTTTCATTTTCAAATAATTAGAGATATTTGTGAAATTTGATATTTACGTAAAAGTAAAACAAAAAAATTAAAATAATAAAATAAAGTCATCGTTTACCTTTGTTTTTTACAGGAGTTGCAGAGAATCTAGTGAGCAGTTCTTGCTGAATACATGGAGGTTTACAATATATAACCCATCGGAATCACTCTATCCACCATATTTATCCGGCAAGCCTCCTCAACCATGGCGAGAATCTTAGGTTTCTTCACCTTTTTTGTCTTCTTCTCCGCCGTCACAGCCGCCGGAGCAGCTACTTTCTCCCGCAGTTTATCGCCGTCAGCGCTAGGGCTTAAGAAAGAGAAGCTAACCCACCTCCACTTCTTCTTCCACGACACCGTGAGCGGCCCAAACCCTAGCGCCATTCAGGTCGTCGAAGCTCCAACAACGAAGACGTCGAAGACCCACTTCGGCCTCGTAATGATGATAGACGATCCCCTGACCATCGGACCGGAGAAGAACTCCAAACTGATCGGAAAAGCCGAGGGAATCTACGCATCGGCGTCGCAGAGTGAGATTGGGCTGTTGATGGTGCTGAATTTTGTGTTCGTAGAAGGGAAGTTCAAGGGAAGTAATCTGAGTGTTCTTGGACGGAATGCGATATTTTCCGGCGTGAGGGAGATGCCGATCGTCGGAGGAAGTGGAGCTTTCCGGTTCGCTCGTGGGTATGCTCAGGCGAAGACGTATTGGGAAAACGTTACTTCTGAAGACGCCATTGTTGAGTACAATGTTTATGTCTTTCACTATTAAGTAATTATCTTGATCTGATAAGGTTGTAATCGTAATTTCGTACAAATATCTTTTTTATGGTAATAAAATAATTTATCTTAAAATTACTTTACTATCATATTTTATAATAAAAATAATAAATAATTTTTTTATGTTAATTAATATTTAACAATTGAACGGGTCATTATAGGCATAAACACGACGATTGTCCAATTTTAGGCACATGTCACGACAAATAAAGTAGTAATTTATCGAATTCTCGAGGCATTTTCAGAAAACGGTGGAGCAAAGAAGCCGAGCACGAGAAAAAACATCATAGAATCTTGATCCCGGTTATTTTCTTCTACCCGAAAGTAGTAATTTGTCAAACTCTCAAGGCATTTTGGGAAAACGGGGTTTGAAATTTGAAGTGTAACATTGAGTAAAAAGCATGCAATTAATAAATAATGGCAGCATGCCAACATATGATGAGTACAAAGTCATACATTTTTAATCTCGGCTTATTTTCTTCCACAATAAAGTGGTAACCTCGAAGAAATTCAAACTCTAGACACTGATTGACAAAAAGAGCCCACTCTTGCTCTTTAATTTCACTGTTCGCTTCAATTATGGCAGCAGAAGCTCACTGACTTATCCACCAAAACACTAGAAAACGTGGAAAGATTGGGGAGCAATTGGATTCGGAAACTAAGTGTAGCCTATTATTATTATTGTATGTAGTACAGATAAGAGTTCGTATCAAACCAGAAACGAATAGTTCATGTCAGCGAGAATATGTTACGTACCGTAGCGATTTAAGGTGATGGACAATTCAAAAAGCAAACTCACCTTATATTTTGGGCCGTAAGAAAGGGCCAGTGTTGCTGTCTTAACATAAGCACAGAAGGATGTTTGGTCTGCTTCAGTCCAACTCTATCACCAAACTGAACACAAACCGTGTCTTATATTTAGTGATAAGACCACTATTTGGAGCAGAAGCTGACCATTGAACTGGATTTATATGTTTGACATTACGTTTTTCTTTTATCTTATAAGGTCCTTAATTCGATTAGTAATGTTTATTCATTTAGTTGATTTTAACTAAATTGCTGAAAAATAAAATAACTTCACAAATTCTCGTCAAATTAAAGTATTGTTTAATCTTAAAGGGTTGTCACAATCAACTCACTTTAAAGGGTTCGACGACTATGTCAGCATATTAAGATGATCGATTCTTATATCACTTGTGGGATCCTCGATTCTGTCAGTCACATTTTGGGACAGTGCTCTTACTATTGGAAACAACATAGCAATCATCCAACTGGAGCTGGCCTTGGTACCATTAGAAACCGGCGGTGAAAAGATGATGTCTTTTGTTCTTCAAGCCTCTTCCAATCAACCGGGCTGAGATCCGGCGATTAAATCCACATTTCTCCGATTGAAGGGCCGGCGTTTGCAATCACGCCGGCGGTCGGCAAATATTTTAAATGGGTATCGTTCTGATGCCTAAAATCGGCCATCTTTCTTCCCATTTTATTGTCTTCACCGAACCTGAAAACCCGATAATACCTGAAGATCGTCGATTAGTAGTCGCCAGTAGGTGACTGTAAGCTCAAAACGAGAGATTAAAAAAAGGGAAAAAATAAATAAAAATAAAAAGAATCGTCGCCTGAGAGATTCGAACTCTCGCGGGGAAACCCCATGTACTTAGCAGGCACACGCCTTAACCACTCGGCCAAAGCGACGGGATGGCATAAGCCATTGTTTTTTATATATAATTAAATTCACATTATCGGAGTTGAGTGTTGGATCATATCTAATTTTAATTTAAAACAAAAATCGAAGTAGACTCACATAAAATATTTTGCATTATTATAATCTAATTTAACATGATTTAAAAAAAACCAAACCAAGCTAACCCGAGCTTATTCTAGGATTCATTCTACCAATTATGGTTCGATCGCAGATCAGTTTTCAATTCTACATTCAGAACTGAAAACCGTTAGGTTCAATTCAGCCCGGCTCCAAAACCAACCCTGCCAAACCTTCTCAATGACAAATCATTCAGAAAGTTGGTTCATAATCACAATCATCAAATCCAGATTCAAATGATGCAGTGATCTAAACCTCCGAATTCAAAAGCTCAATTACCAATCTCCACGCTTTGACTGTGAACTAAACTCGATCAAACAAAATCAGCAAAGACATCATAGTTCAAAATTCTTATCGATATGATCGAAGAAAAAACAGATCAATACATTGACCAGATGATATCCTGTTCTGTTCTAGATTTGCTTCAAGTTTGAAGACCATCTATATTTCAAAATGAGAAACAAAAAAAAGCAAAAAAGCAAGAATTACTTACACAAATTCAAACAATGAAACTTCACCATCCAATCTTCTCCTTCTAGACGGGCGAGAGTCTCCGCTTTCCTCGTCCAAAATCCTCAAAACATCGTTGCTTGAAAGTAACCCCCTCGAATCTATTCGATCCTCCGAATCATCTACAGCAATAACGCTCGAGAAAGGGTCCCCATCATTTTCAACATAAGTCAAAGGGTCGGGATTTCTATCGATAAGATGAAGGTCTAGAAATGGTGACCGTGCAGGACTAAAATCCTCGTCTTCAGGAGGCAATGCGTCTTGTAGCTGTCTTCGTCTTCCCCTAGATGTCATAATCCTATGAACAGCTCTTTGAAATGTTTCGCTTGAATTCCCACTTTCGCGTCGATAAACCAAATCCCTAGTCAAATCAGATCGATTTCCAAGATGTCTGGCTACATTTTCTATCGGATAACTATTTCCGCTCCTCTGAATGACTTCCCTCAAATTCTCTACCTTTCTTGCCTGAGGTCTTGCCGGAATCTTAAAATTGCAATCCTCAAACTCCGATGGACGGTCATCGTCGCCTCGCCCATAAATTGGGGTCACATTTTTAATCGTCACCTCCCCTTTACAAACCGGACATTCCTTAGTGCTGGAATGGTAATGCAACCATCGGTAAAGACAAGACCAACAAAACAAATGACCACAAGAAGTAACGACAGGATCTTTAGCCAAATCCAAGCATATATTGCAGTCGAAAAAGCTTCCATCGTCGCAATCTGTCTTCATTGAATCCTCCTTTCTCTCGTTCTTTTCGTCTTTTACCGAGCTGTTGTTAGTTTCAAATGTTTTTTGTGCTTCAATTCTTCCATTTTCCACACTACCATCTCTGAAACTCAAATTCGCTGAACTGTCTATTGCTTGAATTACAGGCCCCAGGGGAGTTGGGACCTGAACTTGTCGCCATCTCCATCTTCGGGACCTTCGTGGAACTGAGTCGTGAAATATAGGAGTTTCACCGATCACAGGATCGATGTTCTCTATCTCATTGACTACATAGCTATTTTCTGGCCCTTGATCAGGACGAAGATTCAGGTCTAGATTTGTAGTGTTAGATGTTTGCTCATCCATGACAAATTCTTCTCAGACCCGAATTATATATCTCCCTTTTTGCTGACACGAAGGTTAGAGATTAAAAGCCCTGTTGTCATTCAAAATTTCGGATAGAACTAATCATCAAAACTATCAATCAATCAAAAAATTTCAATTTGTGAAACGGTAATGTTATCGCAATAATTAGCCTACAGATCGAAAAGAAATCTTTCTTGTAATCCTAATTCATTTCAAGGCAGCATACAGAATTACAGATTGGGAATAAAATCTTCTTTGTAGCAATCGCACTTGATTTCAAGTAAAAGACAAACCAATCTATGAAAAATTCCCAAAACCTGATTCAGAGGTGCAGTGACAAAAAAAAAAAAAAAATTAGAGTTTACCGAGCGCAAAGATTGAAAAAATAAATTAATAAAACTTACATCAAAGAGCGAACACCTGAGTTTGGAAGATCTATCACAACCATAAGTTCCCCCTAAAAATATCAAAATTTGAGGTCGAGGAAGCAGAATCAAGAAAGGCGTCTTCTCCAATCTTTCATTTCGTTAGGCGAAAGCAACAGAATCTCCAATCCGAGAAACAGCAAATGATTTGCAGAGAAAAAAACGCGATTTGGAGCTCGATTCCGAGGCCTTCTTCGCCCAAATTACAAAAACCTAAATCATCAATCGCGATATAAACCTCAAGGGCTCGATGGGGGTTCCGATGAGTAGAGAATCCAACTGTTTATCAAATCTTGGTGGTCCAGATTCTAATCGCGAGACCAAATCTTCATCGGCGACGGCGTGGTGGTAGGAGGTTGTGGTGTTGAAGTAAGCTTTCGAAGGAGCTAGGAAGCAAGTAAAAATAAATAAAGGGTAAAAAAAAAACCAAAATTTATAGAAAATAAATAGGAAAAAAAAACTATATTTTAAAATACATTATTTATATTCTCGGAGGAGTGCAAAATGACATAAACGCAAGGACAACCTCTGCGTCACAAAATGACCTACGGCCTACGGGCAACCAGAAGTGATCACTGGCCTAGCAAGGAAAGCTGGCAATCGAGCCGGCTCGAGCCGTTTGAGCCAAATGAGCTGAGCCTGTCGAGCCTATTCGAACTGGGTCGGTCCAGCTTTTTTTAAAAAAAATTTATTCTAGCCGGCTCGTAAACCTCGAGCCTAAACAAGCGAGCCGATCCGAGTCAATCGAGCATAACATAAAAATTTTATTTTAATATATTGAAGTTTTGATACTTCTAAAAATATAAGCCGGACATTTTGCTTATATTTTTAAAACAAGTCCAACAAAATGATCTGAGCCATGGTCATTTTGCTCGGCAAGCGTGATCAATGGCCGAGCAAGATAGATTTTATCTAAAAATAAAATCGAAATCAGAATTTATACTTCTAATTTTTTAAAATCAACATTGAAATCAACGATTCTGTTCTGGTTTTAATACGGTTTTTATTTTATATTTAAAAATATTAAAATATAATAATAAAATATATATTTTTATTATATTTAGATCGAGTTTTAAATAATTGGACGAGTTTATAACCAATTTTAAAATTTATATAAGATTTTATTAGAGTTTGGGTCGAATTTTATTCGATTTTTGAACTTTTTTTACCAAAAGTTTAGATTTCGGTTTCACGATTTTTTACTCTTAAAATCGACACCAGCTCATCAATCACGATTTTTTAAAAATTAAAACAAAGACCGAATTAAAACTGACAATTTTAGTACGATTCACGGTTTTAGTCTAGCATTGTTCATGCCTACGCGTAAGGGCACTTTACCCCATCATAGAGGGCACGAATGAGCCACCTACACGTGCCCCTGCACGTACGAAAAAACTAATCTAAAATCAAATAAAATCTAAACTAAATTCAAAAATCAATTCTAAATTAAGTAATTACTGAAAAAAAAAACAACCAAATTAGGTTCAGAAAATATTTTTTTATTTTTTACTTTTTTGAAATTTTGGAACCGAACTAGGGTTGGACCGGGACAGATCGTATTTTCACAGTTCCAAGGTCCGGTTTGGTCCCAGAATCCACAGCCAACTCTAGAATAAAATCAAACCGAGCTGGAAAATAACATTGATATTTTTCTTTAAATACGCTGTGTACTCAGATTCGTAGAGCTAATAGAAATAACATCATGCAGGCACCGAACCCAACGAGTTCACCTTTGCAATTGTACTCACCTCGTGAACAGGAACTTTCGGGTTTGAGACAGATCGACAAATTCACTCTCTCATATTCAAAAGAAACTTCGAATTGCGTACGTTTGTTGGAAGTTCGCTTCTCGACATGTAGCTAAAGCCGGCAAAATTCAAGAGGCTCGAGGAGTTTTCGAATGCTTACCCGAAAAAGATGTTGTTTCATTTACTGCGATAATATCCGGCTATGCCCAACTAGGACACGACGAAGAAGCCTGCGAATTGTTCCTTAAGTTATTTCGACAAGGCATGAATTCGAATTATGTCAGATATGCTAGTCTTTTAACTGCATTATCCGGCCTGGCTGCGGTAATCATGGAAAGCAAGTTCACAACCATGTTCTTCGGTCTGAAATTCCGGTTTATGTCGTTCTTCAGAATTCTTTGATCGACATGTACTCAAAATGTGGAAAAATCTTAGTTATGCAAGAAGGGTTTTCAATGGTATGATCGAGAGAAGTGTTATTATACCATGGAATGCGATTCTTGTCGGATATAGCAAACATGGAATGGGAAGGGAGATAATCGAGCTTTTCGATTTGATGAGAGAAGGTGAAGTAAAATCCGATGGTGTTACGTATTTGGCCATTTTATCGGGCTGCAGCCACGCAAAATTGGAGGATATGGGGCTCGAAATATTCTACATTGTTACGAAAGATGGAGTTAAACCGACGATCGAGCATTATGGCTGCATTGTTGATTTTTTGGGTCGTTCTAGACGAGTTCTCGAGGCGTTTGAGTTTGTCAAAACGATGCCTCTCAAGCCGACTCCCGCCATTTGGGTTCGCTTTTGGGTTCTTGTTGGGTGCACGCGAATATCGATGGACCTCGTCCACTCCAACCCGACTTGGAGACACAAAGGGCCGAGGGTGAAACCTCATGGACACCGCACCTGCATTAGAATAGAGAGTCATTTCGATAACATTTAATTAGTAAAAATAATTTTTTAATATAAAATAAACAACTGGATTAATCTATTATACAAATGTTGAAATGTAAAAAATATAAAAAATTATTTATATTATCTTATTATTATAAAAATTTAATATTTTATTAGTAAATTTTTAAAAATATATATATAAAATTAAAAAACAAAGAGGACCGTCCTTCCTGCGATGGGGTATACTTTTTAAATTATAGTTTTTTTATTTATTTTAAACTTTAAAATATCTTGTGTGAATATTTTGTATATAATAAATGTTATAATCTTTAACTTTCACGTGTCACATAATGCATGGAAAAGAAAAATAAGACGAGGTTGAATTAAATAATCACGTGCCGTGAGCGATGGGACAACATCGAATAGCAGATAACGACCGTACACGTGGTATTATATTAGTGGCTTGACGTCATAACTTGCATGGAAGCAAGATGAGTACCCACTGTGGTGGGCCACCATCCTTCAAAATGTTGCCACGAATAGTCAACGCATAGACGGCCACGTGGATGCGAGTGACTAAATGAACGGTTAGATTGCTCTGCCGCACGATGGTGGGCTCCTCTAAAATCTCTTGGCCGACATGGTCCGACCGGACGAACCAACTATCGGTCGGGTTTCCTCTAGTTTGGTTTTCGAATTTAACCTAAAATTTTAAATTATTAAATAAATACCTTATTTTTAAAATTTATATAGCATAATTTAATAAAAACCATATCATTATTTTTCTTTAATTTTAAGATACACCTCTGGCTCTAGCTCTATTTAATTAGTAATTTTAATAAATTTTAAGGATTTATAATTCTCTAATTTGGGTTTCGTTCTCAATCTTTTAGGTTAATAATAAAATTATAGATTACAATAGACAAACGTGACTTGATAATGAATTATTATTTTTTATTATAAAGTTAGTAATTGTGGTTGTAAATTAAATTAATTAAATCATGCAAACAAACAGAGCACGGCCTACTTTTTGGATAAACCTTGTTTTCTTCAACGCAACCTATTGCTTTAGCGTCTTCAGTGTCTTTCCTTTCCGCCATGCTTAACGATCAGAGAGCTCTAGCTATCACAACCACAGCCCCCTATCGAGAAAACTCCGGCAGCAGCAACTCCGGCGCCGACGACGGAGACCCAGTGAGAGATATCCACGCTCTGACCCCTCCTCCGGCGAACCGCGTTCACCGGAGAGAATCATGGGAAACGAGCAGTCATCGGTCGCCGTCTATTGCCACCGCCAGCGACGGTGGTTCGAGTGAAAACTTCACCACCATGAGCAGAGAGTTCAACGCTTTGGTCCTCGCAGGAGCGGAGATCGACGAAATCGACGGCGGGAATAACCGAGCTAGTTTGTTGGAGAGGATCCGGGAAGACGACGCGCCGGAGGAGGATACAAATCCTTTGGCTATTGTGCCGGAGACGAACCCTCTGAACGGCGGAGCAACTCAGGTATGGCGGAGCATCGGTGTTGCGGCGGAGATATCGGTGGAGAGGGTGAAGAAAGAGGAGGTGGAGACCAAGATATTTGCTTGGCAAAATGCAAAAATAGCGAAGATTAATAACAGGTTTAAGAGAGAAGAAGCTGTGATTAGTGGATGGGAAAGCGAGCTAGTTCAGAAATCTAGTGCAAGGATGAAGAAAGTGGAGGTACGGGCTAGTTTTGTTTATTTAATGTTAATTCTCTTCTAGTGACCGCCATTGATGAGCTAAATTGAGCTTCGTAACGTGGAAAAAAAATCAATCTTTTTCAGATGGGTAGTTTTTCCTAAGCACAAGGAATAGCTTAGGTGGTTTACAGACGAAAAAAATTATATTTTTATTAAAATTTAATTGAGAAGAAGCTTAAAAAAAGTGTGAAACAGAGGAAGCTGGAAGAGAAGAGAGCAAAGGCAAGGGAGAAGATGGAGAACGAGGTGGCAAAAGCTCGGAGAAAGGCGGCGGAGAGACGGGCGTCGGCGGAGGGAGTACGAGGAACCAAAGTGGCCAAAATTGTGGAAATAGCCAACTTGATGAAAGTTGTCGGAAGGCCTCCGGCGAAGAGGTCCTTCTTCTAAAGTAAAAAAAAAAAACAAATCTTTGTAGCCTTTGTTTGCAGTAAAATAAACCCTAAAATTATAAAGGGTGCCCTCTAAAATTGGGCCTTATGTTTGCGAAATTGGTTGTGAGATATTTCTTATTTCGATTTTGAGTCAATCGATCATCTTATCGATTAAAATTTAAATTTAATTTTTATAAATTGACTTATCAGAACATGTCAGTCAACTAATCTAATTCAAAATTTATGAGTAATAGTTAATTTTAGTTGAGTTAGAAGTCAATAGTTTTAAATTTTACAAAATTGAGTTCGAACTAGTTTTAATTTATATCTGATTTCATCTACCGGATCTAATCGACTTTTCTTTCAAAAATCCGTCTCAACCCTCCTCCGGTCCTACCCCAAATTTCTCCTATACAAACAATAAGAGTATTTTGATGCAAAATACCTAGATTTTTAGGTTTATTTTGAAGAGAATTTTGAGTTTTTCTACACGAATTCCATCCCGTTCGTCCGTCCAAACTATATTAAGCACGGATCTTGAGCGGTAATCTTTTATTTGTGATTTAGTTCTTTTGCCCATTGTGCTATAATCCTTGGAATTTATTTGGAAAAATATACACTTTATTTTTGAAAGCTAACACTACTAGACTACTTTATTAAGGAAGTTACTAATTGCACATAAAACTTGTGTGAAAGGGCTAGTTTTCAAATATTTCAGATTAGAGTGCAATAAACAGAAGAACTAACATTTATTAAAATTACATAAATGAATCTATGTGGTGTTTATTCTTTTTAATAATTGTTAAAAAACAAATAAAAAATGGGAAAAGAAAAGAAAACAAATGAGAATATTTTATACTAAATTTTCATTTATTTAAAAAATTCCACTATTTAAGTTGGAAGTCTTTTATATATTTTGTAACATGAACATTTTATATTATTCTAATATATTTAATTTTCGCCACAACTTAAAACATCGTATTAGCGATCAAAGTATTAAAAGTTTTGCAACTCGATCAATAATGCAATAACTACATTACAATAATGTGGTTCAAGAATGACAAATTTGGATCAAGAGCCACAGTTCGAAGTCTGCGCTATCACAGTGTGGGCTGTTGAGTCACCGTGATTAACTCTCTCACATGCTGTCAGACAGGGGTGTGGGGGCCCTGTGGGCGAGGGATTTCGCATTTTATCAAGAATACGATCCTTGCCTAGATTCGTTTAACCTCTACTTAGTAATTTAATTATTTTCATTTTGTTTGTTCGAACAATTTACTTACTGTAAAAGAGAAAATTCTAATTTAATCAAAACCTTAATTTTTTAATGAATAAATCTATGTTTACAATTTTATTATATATTTTTTTAAAATACACGTTGACATGTTAGACAACTATCGATACAATTAAAGAATATTTAATATTATAAATTAAAAAAATTGTTACTATAGTTATTGCATAAATTATTATTTGACATAGTTTAAGAATACACACTAAGAGTATAAAACTAACATCGCTCTTTTTTAATTTCACATTAACATTTAAACATACATTATCGGGTAATGAACATATATTATACATATCAAATTTCACATTAACATTTAATTTTTTGAAAGTCAATATTCAACCTTCAATGTCAAAATAGGTCAAATTTTTATTATTATTTTAATTTTTCGCAACGTGATCAAACAATATTTGTGCAACATTTAAACGATAAATAATCACGTGCAACATTTAAACTCGTAATCTATGCGTGTCACGCTCACGCACGTGTTTATTATAATTTTAGATTCTCGAATTCTATTTTGATAATGAGTTCATTAACCCTTACAATATTTATGATAAATAATCAGATAACGCCGATACGCTTGTACGTTTGTCGCCTTTGATTGCACAAATATTGTCCGTTTTTAGTTTCTTTGGCTTTTTAGAAGTTTGAATTCAACTAACTTTTAAAAAACGGTTCTTATTGATGAAGGAAAACAATCTTTGTGCATAACAAAGTCGAAAGCGAGCAATATTCCCATAGAACATCAAAACTCGTAATGTATGAGTGCCACACACGCGTTTATTCTAGTTCGAGATTATCGAATTCTATTTTGATGATTAGTTCATTAGTCAATACTGTAGGATCGTGTTTAACCTAAAAAGGGGGGAAAGGGGGGGGGGGG
>QAOC01048620.1:28602-79813 GCA_003255005.1 Begonia fuchsioides | reverse complement strand
AATTTATAGATTTCCGTCTGTCAGACTACGGAGCTGTCGACATATCTTCGAGGGCTGTCGACATAGAGATAGCCGTTAGGACTCATAAAAAAGTAGCCGTTGAAGAATTTCCCTGTCGTTGGTCTTGACCGGTCGACATATCGTCGGAGCTGTCGACATAACATCGGTATTTCTAAGTTCTTCGGTCGACATCTACTCTTGGCGGTCGACATGGAAAACTTTCTGTTCTTTGGCCGGTCGACATATCATCTGGGCTGTCGACATAACACGGGTGTTTCTAAGTACTTCGGTCGACATCTACCCTTGGCTGTCGACATGCAAAACTCTCTGTTATTTGGCCGGTCGACATAAGTTCTTTAACTGTCGACATAGCTTCAGTAGTTCTTCTTCCGCTAGAACCTTGAACGGTCGACATATGTTCTAAACGGTCGACATACAATTGTTTCTGGATTCCATGCGGTCGACATAAGTTGCGTCCGGTCGACATACGATCCAATATCTTGAACTTCAATTGACTTCAATCGGTTGACATACTTGATAGGCTGTCGACATACGATTCTTCTCTGGTCTTTGAGCGGTCGACATATGTTGCTTCCGGTCGACATAGATTTAATCTCTTGAACTTCAAATGTCTTCAATCGGTCGACATACTTGATAACGGTCGACATACGATTCTTCTCTGGTTCTTAAGCGGTCGACATAAGTGGCGTCCGGTCGACATACGATTAATCTCTGGACTTAGAGCGGTCGACATACGTGCTCACCTGTCGACATATGTTCTTCTACGAACCTAGCTGCACTTGCTAAAACTTCAATTTTATCTTACATAGTTATCATCAAAAATAATTGATTGCTTTAAAACCTTTTAAAGCTAACAAATACAATATTTATGATAAATAGTCCAATTACACAAATATGTTTGTACATTTGTCGCCTTTCATTGCAAAGATATTGTTCGTTCTTTTAGTTTCTTCGGTTTGTTTTTTTCTTTTTTGAAATCAAAGCGATTAGTTTGAAATCGAGATTGCTTTTTAGTTCTTATCAAAGAAGGGAGCAAATAAAAATTGATTACCGATGGAGTTATGTAGCGATAATTATAATTATCGAAATTAATCGAATCAAATTATTCCAACTCGTACTTCACATTTGTATTGCCTTCTAACTCATCATGCCTAAGTTGACCACATTAAAGATTCTTCTATTTTTAGTTATGTTTTTTCAAATAAAAAATTACTTCTTTAATGAAATTGATTTTCATGTGATTTTCAAATGTCTTAATTTGTATGCAAAAGGTTAAGGAGCTCCAAAATATTATGCCGTGTTGCGCAAAATTGCAGTGTTCTTGTTTGACGCAGAGATACCATAGTTGAAATATACGCATTTTACGTCATAGGAAGAAACTCGTAAACATTGTTAGCATGTGTCATGTGACGATCCATCTTATGAAAATAAAGGCGAGCAAATACTATGTTATCAATCATGGTTCATACTATGTCAATAAGTTGTTACAATCTCACATCGTTTGAGGAGTAAATATAAGTAAAATTTCCATCCATATCTAATATACCGTGTTATTGTCTATAAACTTTGTAACAATATCGTGACCATTTCGACTAAAAACAGACAGTAATATATTATGAGTATTAGAGAACGTTGGCAGTATGCTGACTATGTAGACAAATACATCAAGTCCTCTTTAAAGAATTTGGACAGTGACGATCTGTAATGTGAAAACAAAATGGATAAATATTCTGCTAACTATGAGGGCTCAACTCATATCAAAATCAAATGTCATTGCGATATACATAGATAAAGTTCATCTTTACTCAGTACAATGTATTTTTTACTGTAAACCTAAAAACAAAACTGTATTGCCTCTGAGAAATGTTACACGTCTAGCTTCTAAGCTTGAAATTCGACGTTAAAAACGATTGGAAATGTGAGCACGGGACAATGTTTTGGTGAAATATTTGTTATTTTAACATGTGTTTCTCGGTAACTAAGTAACGTAGGTAATCTAATGAATCATATGACTAATCCATGTCGGATGCGAAGAACTTGGAAACAAACGAAAGCCAAGGTTGAATGATGATCAAAAGTCATTTATTTCTGTACAACTGGAAATTTAGTGTTACATTTCGTCTGTTTTTCCATTTCTTCCTCAAACCATAGCCTACTCTCTCTCTAACTTTCTCTCTCCTCATGATCTTGTTCCTTTTCTATAAATATGCATGCATGGTCGCGTGTTTTTCTAATCAGGAAATATATCAGAAACAGATCTTCTTCTTTAAAACCCTCGTTGCATATTTTGATATTCTTCTTCTATAAAACCCTAATTGCATATTCAGATCTTCTTGTTCATACGATCACAGAAAATAGGAAGCGGAAGCTCAGTGAAAATGCATTTGAAATCGCCCATTTTCTGTCTTTTCATTACCTTGGTTTTTCTTCTAGCTTCCTGCCATGGCAGATTTCAGCACGACAAGCTGCAGGGATTGAAGGAAAACGATGAAATCATGACAGTAAATGTCGATGATTATGGAGCTAAAGGAAATGGCATTGATGACGATACTCTGGTATAATTTAGTTTCATTCTCAGTTTCTCCACGTTCAATTTCTTCATCGATATCACTTTGTAACGCATGGATCTCTCTCTCCCTCTCTTTCTCTCTCTCAGCCATTCGAGAACGCTTGGAAGGAGGCGTGTTCATATACAGGAAAAGAAGCAGTGATGGTGGTTCCCCAAAACAATTATCTAGTGATGCCTATAAGCTTTTCTGGCCCTTGTTCATCACCTCTCACCGTCAATGTGATTTCTCTCTCTAAAAACTCCATTTTTTTCGCGTAAAATTAACTGAGTTAACGAGATTACGTGTTGTTTTGTGTTCTCAGATTAGCGGCTTAATTACAGCGTCGAACGATCGATCAAACTACAAAGATAATCACTGGATCATCTTCGACGGCGTTAATAACTTAACGGTAGAAGGAGAAGGCACCATTGATGGCAAAGGAGACATATGGTGGAAAAACTCATGCAAAATCGATAAATCTCTCGTAATAATTCATCAATTTAATTACCCGAATCTTCTATTTTATCTCTTTGTTTATGATCACAATGTACACATGTGCTAATTACCGTTTACCGTTCTTCTTCTCCGGTCGACCACAGCCTTGCACCGAAGCTCCGACGGTACGGTCTCGAGCATCAATTCTTCCATTTTATTTTCATTTTTTTTCTAAATTGTCAAAGTTTTTAACTAAAAAATTACTAATTATTTTAAAAGTTCTAGATAAATAATATTTTAATAATTTATTTTTATTTCTTAACAAATATAATAAATTACTGATTAATTTAATAATTTCAACTTGCATATGAATGCTAATTTAATTATTTATATTTGAGGAGGCTCTAATATTTTACAAGTCAGAGAAAATAGTAATGAGGAACTTGACGATTAAAGACGCGCAGCAAATGCATGTTCGTATCGAGGATTGCAACGATGTCGAAGCTTCGTTCATCACCATAACTGCACCGGAAGCCAGTCCCAACACCGACGGAATCCACGTTAGTAATTCCGGCGACGTTCGAATTCTGAGCTCTATAATCGGAACTGGTAAATTTCTTCGAATAGCGGATCTCTCCATACAATAAATGATTTATTCTACACAAAATCTCACCTCGATTGGAATTCTTTTGAAGGGGACGACTGCGTTTCGATAGTGAGCGGGTCGCAGAATGTTCGGATAAATGATCTTACGTGTGGACCTGGCCATGGAATAAGGTAAATTTTATGTAGTTTATACTGTTATTTTACAGTTCAAAGCTAAGCCGCCATTATTAACGCAGACCATTTTCTCTTTTCGTGAGTTAAGTATTGGAAGCTTAGGAGCAGGTAATTCAGAAGCTTTCGTTTCAGAAGTGACTGTCGATGGAGCCAACCTTTCTGGAACTACAAATGGAGTCAGAATCAAGACGTGGCAAGTAAGATAATTTAACCCTAATATGTGAGTTTTTGTTTTTTTACTGAGATTTTTTTTTGAATTTACGCTCCTAGCTTTTATTTTACGGTAAAAAGCTAGAATTTATAAATAAAAAATAATTTTAATTATTTATATACACTGATATCACATCTGTATTCTCCGAGTGTAGGGGGGATCGGGAAATGCAAGCAACATCAAGTTTCTAAACATCGATATGCATAACGTTTCCAACCCAATAATTATCGATCAGTTCTACTGCGACCGGACCACTCCTTGCGAAACCCAGGTAAAAAATAAACTTAGGATCAAAACAGGAAGAACAACCTAGGGTTGAAAAGCGAGTTCTGTAAAAAAAAAATCAATCACAATTAAATAAATGTGTTTATTCGATAAGATAATGGGTCAAGAAAGTGAAACCAACGTGACTTAAAAAATAAATTAAGTTAGAAATATGAGATTTTTTTTGATGCGCTTGCGACAGAAATCGGCTGTGAAAGTGGAAGACGTGTTGTACAAGAACATCAACGGCACCAGCGCCTCGGCCACCGCCATTGTATTCGACTGCAGCGCGAGTTTTCCGTGCGGAGGAATTGTTCTTGAAGACGTTAAACTATTGAGTGATGGACCCAAAGCTTCGGCTAAATGCAGTAACGTCGATCTCACAAGACAGGGTGACGTATCCCCGCTCTGCGCTGAAGATTAAATCAAAGATGATCAATTAATTAATAAGAAATAATAGTAATTATTATCTAATTTACTCGTTCAGTTTGTAGCAATTAGGGTTTCTAGGGTTTTTAAAGTTTCTCGACAAGAAAAACAAGTCCTCCATAAGGTAAAAAATGATTTTTTTTAAATATGAAAATTATTTATTTTGTATTCTTTTTTATTTAGTTCATACGTAAGCTTCAATCGCAGTTTTTTGTTTTTATTTTCAGGTTTATTTATCTCTCCAAGAGCCCGGGGAATTCGTTGATCGGTGTATTCGTTCGTTTATTAGAACAAGTGATTTAGTTATTTATTTCATAAATAAAAAAGGGTTTGTTCGTCATAATTTGTGTAATCTCGAACTTTGCTCGACTCGGTTATTTTAGACCAACCTACACTGTCCATTCCGTAATTTCATTGTCTTTAGTTTGATATTCCGACTTTGAGGAACTCTCAATTCTATGAAAAGAGAAATAATAAATATTAGGGAAAAATGCTTTTAATGGCCTGTACTCTGGGGTAAATTACAGATATTAGAACGAACTAAAAAACGTTCAATCCAATACCTTGAACTATGAGGAAAATACGATTTTTATCTTTCGTCAATTATTCCGGTTAATTTTAACCTGAATCGACCACGTGCAAAGCATAAGCACGTAACTTAAGCACGTGCAAAGCACGTTTGTTATTGTTAAAGCATAAGCACGTTTGTTATTGCATAGTTCAAGGTATTTTCACGTTAAACGTGCTTTGCACGTGGTCGATTCAGGTTAAAATTAACCGGAATAATTGACGAAAGATAAAAATCGTATTTTCCTCATAGTTCAAGGTATTGGATTGAACGTTTTTTAGTTCGTTCTAATATCTGTAATTTACCCCATAGTACAGGCCATTAAAAGCATTTTGCCCTAAATATTAACGAGCTCTATAAATCAATACCAATTGAGTAACGACATTTTAAGCGTTTTACGTTACATTGGAAGTAAAAACAATTAGTCTCCGGTTTATGTTTGATTTCTTCGGGTGGTGTTCAATCAAATGAAAATGCACATTCGATTTTGGGTGTTCAATTGATTACGAGTTTAAACGATTAATAAATAATATTTTAAGAAACTAAGTATTTAATTGGAAATAATACGTTTCAAGAAACAAATTAAGTATGTTTTAATTGAATGAATATATATTATCATTTTTATATTTAAATATGAGTAATATTCCATTTACCATTTAGTTTTATCTTATTAAAATAGTTAAAGCTAATTTATAGAATAAATTAATAAAAATAAATATTATATTTTTTTATAACTTAAGAAAGTAGAAATAAATAACGATTGTCGAAATGAAATTATTAAAAAAGAAAATAACATGAAATGATTTTTGAATTAAAAAAGAGTCATATTTTGTTGGAAAGCACCAATACGATGTCGTATTGTTCTTGTAAGATCTAGCTCCATCAAAGACGACTTCACCATCGTTGTAGCGATCCATTCCGTTTTGAGCAGCGACTTCTTCGATCATCGGTGAGTTAGGGTTTCTTCAGTCCTGCCTAACTCGTTCTATAATCTGTTTGAATCGCTAAATTTTGAGGAAACCCCCTTTATGTCATATAAATATTGTTTCGTTAGGCGTAAACAAGTTCGTTAGGGTTAATCTTTTGACTCTTTTTATGCTCTTAGCTTAATTTAGATTTTCCGTCATTGCGGGCTGTGATCTCTGATTTTTTAGGCATTTGATAAGTTCTATGTTTGTATCGCCATAATTTTCTGTTTAGTTTCTTTTTTTGGATATTCTCAGAATTAGATTATAGAAAACTTTGATGAGGCGATTTTTGGATATTCTCAGAGTTTTCTGGTTAGGTTCGATGTCTAGAATCTGCCTAATCCATAAGGGTTGAGAAAATTACTTATAAATATAAGAGTATGGATGATTAGGAGGTACTAAGGAAAAATTTAGAGTTGTCTCTTTGAGGGGTGAGCTGCCATTAAGTTGCTGGGGAGGAACCAATCTCCTCAAATTGATTGTAAGTTTTAGTTTATCGTTCAATCAAATATCATTTTTTGTTGTTCTAGGAAGGGTCTTATCGTTTTCCTTTTTATTTTTTATGTTTGTTTTGTCATTATGAAGGTTGGTAATCAACTTTATTCCTCGCATAGATTGAATACTATAGTTTGATCTTGATTTTCTTTCTATGGTCTTGGCGAAAAAACTCGAGGGTCCCCTGGTTTGGTTGATTATTGTGCCATGCTTTTATTCTTTTTGACTCGTGTTTGTTTGTTCTTCGTCGTAGGCGAGATTGACTATGGCAGGGAAATACATCATATCAGCTCTTGTAGGATCCTTTGGCATTGCCTATGTGTGTGACTATATTGTTTCTGACAAAAAGATATTCGGAGGTGAGTCTCATTGGTCGATACCTCGATGCTTCCGTGATTTTGGAAAAAATATTGATCTATATATATATACGTATATACATTTAGGTACTACCCCGTCCACGGTTTCAAACAAGGAATGGGGGGAGGCAACGGACAAGAAGTTACAGGCGTGGCCTCGTACCGCTGGTCCACCGGTTGTTATGAATCCGATTAGCCGACAGAATTTCGTAATCAAGGCACGCTCGGAAATCTGAAGATATGTATTTCTTCGAGTAACTGGCTGATGATTAGTTTGAATTTTTTGGCTGCATTTGACTTTTGATTTTTACCAAATTTTTTATCGATCATAATTGGGTTGCCAACGATCTTTGGATTATGATTTTTGGCAAGTTTGAAATAAATGTCTTCAAAAACAAAGATTTGATTTGCCCAGAAAAGTTGCATGGCTTTCTTCTTGTTTTTGTGGCATGCTGGCATTGATTCTCTCAATCAATTACATTGCCTTCGGGTAAGAGCTCTCGATCTGTCAGTACAATATTGTTCATTTAGTTATGCCTAAGGATTTAGAAATTCATTGGGGTTATTATTGCTTCATTCTCGAGAAAAGCCGATAAAATCAAAGACGGTTCTCAAAAAGATTTTCTAACCTTAATAACGATAATGCATTTTATGCATAGTCTAAAAATAAAATTAATTCGGGCATAGAATCAAAACAGATAATATCTACATGATTTAGGTCATCACCATATACTAAAGTTTGTACAGACAAAAGTTGACTACTTTGCTTGAGATTCGAACATTGATTTGCAAGTTTGATGAGATTTGAAATTCATGGCAAGAGGGTAAAATAGTCGATTAAATTAGAAAGCTTCTTCTTCGTAGAGAAGAACAAAACAGTATAGTTTGTGTATGTTTTCTTCGTACGAAGTTTCTCAAACAGCAGAGTAGAAGATGAACTCAGGGTTGTCAAACTCCATCGCGGCCATAACCGCACCACTTCCGATCAAGATGGGCTGCCCGGAATGGCTCAGTCCGCCGTTGCTGGCCTCTTGTGCTCGAGAAAGACGAAGGTGGCGACGCTGCTCCGGCGAGTTACACGGCGGGTGGTAATACAAACGCGCCGTCTGGGGGCAGTGGGAGTGAAATCTCGCTGCTATTCTCATACCCACATCCAGCAACTCCATAAACTTCCCCATGGTTTTCCTCCTTAAGCCACCTTTTTTTCGTGCTCTTTTTCTCTAGAGAGAGAAAGGCAGAGTTCCGGGGAGAGAGAGAGAGAAATTTGGAAAGTCAGCTATGGTTATATAGTAATTATGTGTTGACTTGCTTAGCTATATTATTTCCCCTTCAATTTCCTTCGTTGTAAATTTGGTTCAACCACAGTAAGGCATAAGGAAATGCTTTCCAATATAGAAAGTATTCATACACACTTCTAGAAAATGTACGTGTTGTGCTCCTATTCATGCACACTTCTCCTACTTTTTACCTATTGACTTCTACAAACTTTTTTATTTCGGCAATAATAAAACAACGTTTGGAATGAAAAAGATGGCGTTGTTTCAGCGCCACGTGTCGTTCAGAAAAAGGTTCAACTTGGTAGCTATAGACTTCTCACTCGTCAATAAATGCCTTTCCAAATTCCCTAAAATAAAGAATTTATTATCTAATTTCATGCATAACCTAAAAAATACAATTTTTGATAATTATTTTAGTAATTTCGAAGAAGAAATGGAGTGCAGAAGCAAAATCAATGGAATAAATGAAAAAAGAAAAAAAATTAAATTATAATTTAATATTTTTAAGAGTAAATTTTGGTACTCCGCCTGTAAAATATCATGATAGGAAATAAAGTAAATTTATTTTATTCAGTCTACTATGATTATTAGCAAAAGACGAAATTTTTTGCCCTCAGAGTCCTTACAGTCTTGCCTGACAGGCTTTGAGAAGGTAAGTTACGGTGATTTAGCAATCCAGAGATGAGAGACTTTCTTCCTGATGCCCTAAGGAGCTACCCTAATATTGAGAGTAACAACTCACACACTAGGGTAGTGCAAGATTCGAACCCCGACACTTGTTACCTGATATATCATTCCTCGATCATTGAGATGAATCGCACGGGCCAGTCTACTATGATTACTTGTAAGGATTGCGCATTTATGCTTTTGGCTTGTTGCAAACGCTATTCCCTTTACTTTTACGTGGGTTCTTCACAAAAGCCCAAGGGTTCACTTGGACGTTCGGCATCATCATTCACATTGTCCCCTAAAATGCAATGAAAGCGATGGATCTTTTCATTTTGAGATCCAGAGACTTTCGTTTTTTTTAGGCTGAACTGCATAATGGCCGATTCGACATGATTTTATCTCAAAATAAAATTCAAACTAGAACTCACAATTTTTAGAAATTCGGTCGGTTTTTTATAATTTATACTAGATTTTATTAGAGTTTGGGTCGAGTTTTACTCGATTTTAAAATTTTTGTACCCACAGTCTCAAATCTGATTTTACGAAACTAATTCATAAATCACAAAGACAACAAATCTTACTAACTCTGGATCTTTCTTTTTGTATTTTAAATTAATTATTTTAAAATTTAATTATTTTTTATTTTTATCATCACCAACCGTGACAGTGTCCTCTTTAAAAAATTGATTGCGTGCTATTTTATAAATTAAAGACTTCAAATAATATAAACTTAGCTATTTCCTTAAACTTTAACATATATCATACACTTTTTTTTCATTTTAAAATGTTTTTTTTAATTTAATTAACATATTCATCAATTAATGATGATACAAAATTAAGAAAATTATAATTTGATGATTTTTTTCTTAGATTAACTTAGCTAGATTAAAATAAATTTGTCTAGTTCTTTTCAAGTCGTTAAACCCAACTACATTAAAAAAAAGTTATTAATTAAATTAACAAACATATTAAAATTAAAAAAAAAATGATTATGTATGAAAATTTATATTAAAGTTCAAGATATCGATTGATGAATTTTAAAATCTAACCGATACCTTGTAATTGGTCTCATAATTAAAACGTTTAAATTGATATTTATCTACTAATATATATAATTATTTGCAAATTTTTGTCGATTTTATGTGGGCCGTTTAGATGAAGCAACTGTCCAATTTTTAAGTACGTGGCGAGAAATTGACACGTAGTTCCTCTTATTTGTCTGTCACGGTCAATACTTTGGCCATTTGCTGACTTTTATTTATTTTTTTAATTAACTATTTCAAACCTTTTTATAAGCTTTTACATATCACTTAATGTAAGATATTATTTAACCAATATTAATCTTAGGTTTGAAAAAAAATTGAAATATTTTTGTGGTAAATAATATATATATGTGTGTGTGAGAGTCATCTGGTTCCAGTTTCATTCTAATTTTAATCTGATTTTATTTTAAAAAATTAAAATATATATTTTTTATTATATTTAAGTTTAGTTTTAAGCTATTTGGAGAATTTATAATCAATTTTAAGATTTATTTTAAATTTTATTAAGGTTTGAGTCGAGTTTTACTCGATTATAAAAATTTTTTGGCCCACAGTTCTAGTTTCGATTTCACGATTTTTTACCCATAAAAACCAACAACGTCTAATAAATCACGGTTTTTTTAAAAATTAAAACCAAGACTGGATTAAAATCGACAATTCTGATCCGATTTACAGTTTTGATCTGATTTTGCATACCCAAAATATCACATTGTCAGACTTTGAGGTTCCACGTGTAGTATTAGAGCAAGTCCTTCTGGCATTCGATGGTGGCCGAAAGAGATGGCAAAACCTTTAAGAGGGTGAATTGTAGCGACATACGCGACAATGATAGGGTGATATTCAATTCTCACATCGACTATAAATAGAGATTGAATATGATTTATAAATAAATTCATCGCCTATAATTAACATAACATGTTTAGAATAAAATTTAAGAATAAAGTTGTATGAGCTTAGTTCAAAGCAGACAACATTATAACAGTGGGATCAAAGGTCCCGATATATATGAATAATGTTGGCTTTAAAAGGTTTTAAAACAATCAATTATTTTTTATGATAACTATGTTAATTATGTATGAAAGATAAAATTGAATTCTAGCAAGTGCGACAGTTTTAAAGAAAACTTATGTCGACCGAACTACTCAATATGTCGACCGAACGGATAACAGAAGGGTCGAAGAAGTAACTTATGTCGACAGGTAAGACGTTCTGTCGACTGCTCAAAGACCAGAGAAGAATCATATGTCGACCGCCTAACAAGTATGTCGACCGGCTGAAGACAATTAAAGTTCAAGGCATTTGATCGTATGTCGACCGGACGCAACTTATGTCGACCGCTTAAAGTCCAGAGAAGAATCATATGTCGACTGTCTATCAAGTATGTCGACCGGATGAAGACAATTAAAGATCAAGACATTGAATCGTATGTCGACCAGACAAAACTTATGACGACCGCATGGAATCCAGAGACAAATTGTATGTCGACCGTTCAAGTTTCCAGCGGAAAAAGAAATCTGAAGTTATGTCGACAGTTAAAGAACTTATGTCGCCCGGCCAAATAACAGAGATTTTTCCATGTCGACCACCAAGAGTAGATGTCGACCGAAGAACTTCGAGATACCGAAGTTATGTCGACAGTTTAAGAACTTATGTCGACCGGCTAAATTCCAGAGAGTTTTTTATGTCGACCGCCAAGAGTAGATGTCGACCGAAGAACTACAAAGACACTGAAGTTATGTCGACAGCTACAATGACATGTCGACCGGTCAAGACCAACGACATGAAAATTCTTCAATGGCTACTTTCTTATGAGTCTTAACGGCTATCTCTATGTCGACAGCCCTCGAAGATATGTCGACAGCTCCGAAGTCTGACAGACGAAAATCTATAAATTAGAGATGAGAAGCCAAAAGAATGAGCCGATTTTCGAGAGAGAAAAACACGTCCAAACTCTGCCAAAATTTCTAGTTAGCTTTTCTTTTACTCTCTCCTCATTGTAAATTGTATAAGATCATTCTCATTGTGATCGAGAGAGTAGTTTTTCAAATCATTCTCGAAAAACTTCAAGTTATTATCTGTGAGCAATTGTAAAGGGGCGACGCCTCTCAGAAAGAAGAGTCATTTGTAAGGTTTGATTGACACCCGGAAGTCAATCATAGTAAAGCTCGAGGTAGAGCGGAAAGATCTTCAAGGAGCAACCTTGAAGCGCGGACGTAGGCAAGGTTGGCCGAACCGCGTTAACAATCTCGGTGTTATCTCTCTCTCTCTCTCAAACTATTTAATTATTGTTTGAGCATAATTATTTAATAGATAACCAAATTTAGAAGAGAAATCAAGAATTTCGATTAAACTTATAAAAACATCTATTAACCTAATTCTCCCCTCCTACTTAGGTTAAACACGATCCTACAAATAATTCTATGTTTAATTTATAATTTTTCTCTTTTGAAATAAACATCAATTTGATAAATAAAGATTGGATATATAATATGTTAAAAATTGAAATGTTTATTGTCTTGTGTTTTTAATAAAGAAATGCCACGTCATTTTATTTAGTTTGATTTTAAATATTTATTTGTAAAGGCTTATTGAATGGTCTTATCATCATCAGCCTCACCTCTAGGAGTTAGGACTACTACCCCCCCCCTTCCATTACCACTTTCCATCTCATCAATCTAGTGAGGAAAGTTCAAAGTTGGACCTTTTTTTTTTTCCTTTTTTTAATAAATAAAAAATACTCAATATTTATTCCAAACTAATATTTTTTTAATTATAATTATTTTAAGAGTAAAAATCAAGAAAAAAATAAAATATGTTAAATTAATGAAAAAACTTTTAAGTTTATAAAAATTAAGAAAAATACTTACCATAAATTGCGAGTCGCACTCACCCACATGCATAGGCTTCTATTATATTTTTTATCCTATATTCTCATTATTATACGAAATATTCTAAAAAGTTTCTTGACATACTTCATACTTTTTAATGATTTTTAACCTTGTTTTATAGCAAAAAATATTTCATAAATTCGAATAAATATAGAAAAAAATAGTGAATTAAAAGGTATAAATATCAATTTACCTCATAAACTATGAGGACAGCGGTGATTGAGACTTTAAATTTGAACAAGCAAATTGTTATCACTTTTTTTATTTTCATACATATATTAATTTGATTAATAATTTTTGTCAATTCGATTACTTTTATGAACTTGTTGAAAAATAGAAGAACATGAAATAGTAAATTTTTTATTTTTATTTAATTCAATCAACATTAGAAAAACAAGAATTTCATCATTATAATATTTTAATTTTTTTATCAATGTTAATTGATAAAAAAATATGATCGTCTATAATATTGAAATTAAAGAAAATATGATCGTGAAAATTATGATCATTTTTCAAGATGTATTAATGATTTTTAGAATTCTAAGCTATCTCTAAAACTAGTTCATGGGAGGATGATTGTTACCTTAAATGCCGAATTTCAATCCCTCTCTCAGATGCGTATATTCTCTCTCTTCATTTCTAATCTCTCTCTTGGTCCTTCTTCTTCTTCCATGGCCGTCTGGAATCCCTCTCTTTTTCCGTCTTTCTGAAATACCGATCTCGAAAGGCGAAAAAAGTTGGAGTGAGAAAAAACATCACCGCATATAGCAATAATTTCACTTTTTCTTTCCAACCTATCATCCTCTCTCTCTCTCTCTCTAACTTCTTTCTTTATTGCCAGCTCTGCCAGCTCCCCCTTCCATTTTCTTCTTTCTTCATCTCGCTTTCTCTGCTCCCAGCTTCGCGGACTCTGTTGCGCTGTGAAAGATCTCAGGTACGTGGCTAATTCGATGCTTGACCTGCTGGATCTTTGTATTTGCTGTTTTTTCGCAGATCTTTTCATTTTCATTTGCGAATCTGTCGTCATCCTACTTTGTTATCTAGTTTTGATTGAATCGTGATGGTTTTAGTGCGTTTGATTGTTTTTTTTTTTGCCTTGATTAACTTCTGATTATTTGAGGTTTGATCCAAAGGTTAAAGAGTATTGATTATGATTATCATCGTCAGCTTCACAAATTCATGTTTTCTCTTTTCTTGACTGTGAATTGAATTTTCTGCGCTCGAATAGTCAGCTGGAATGAAACGATCGAGCTGCCGAGACGGAACCACTCTGGCAGCCATTCATTGTTAAAAGGAATAATGGATACGTATTCTAATACTTTCAAGGAATATTTTCATCCTAGTAGTATATTTCAAACAAACTCTAAAACATTTCGCAAGCGGTAGCTGTGTATTAGCTAGGAACATTGTCAGCAGTTATATGGGATTATCTTTCATGAAAAAAAGGATACTTGATGAGTCGCTGGGTGAACGCATTGATTTTTCCAGTAAGATATCTTGACTCAACATGTCGTTCTTGTGTTTAGGAGTTGTTGGGAATCAAATTCTATTGCGGGAGTAGATTACGAAATAGAAAAATAAAGGAGGTTCCCGGGGTCAACATTTAACTAGTGCTCTGCAATTTAGCATTGGGGCTTCAAGAGTAATAAGACAAGAATCACAAACTCAAGAATCACAAACTCAGAAGTTTTTTCTGACACACAAAGAAAAAGACTAACTGACACTGACTACTCTCAGTCAAAACCGTTATAAAACACATGTTATTACAATATTTGGTTAAGTCAATATAAAAAGTGCAGAATATCCTTAATGCCCCTGATTATCAAGACACACTAAGATCGATTCATGGGATCTCATGTGTTTGGCTGATTATTGATCTAATAAGTGGTCAACAAGAAGAATGAAGCTGAGCTTTGAAGAAAAAAAAGCAGCTATTTGGTTTTCCTCGCAACTGAAATTTTCAATGGTTTTCCAAAGACAAATATTATCGAAGTCCAAAATTTGCTGAGACTAAATTGTGAAAAGAGCCAACTAATTGACATTGGCGGAGTAAATGAAGTCTGTGTGAATTGCTACTAGTCCAGAAAGATTAAGCTGCAAACTTAAATTTAATTTACACGCTGATATCATTTGTCCTTCTGTGTAAGTTCAAGTTTTTAATGGATGTAACACATGATATTTTATCTCTTACTCTGCTACTCGATTTGATGACTACCGAATTCATCAGAGCTTTTTGGTTTAGTGACATATTTTAACGTGGTATCATATCAAGAAATATTGAGTTTAAATTCATGTCTAAAATGGTATGGATTAAAGGCAATAAACATTTTATTTAAGATAGATTTTTTTCCTTATTTTATGAGTGGATTGATAATTCTCTGCTTATCTATATGGTTTGTAATGTAACGAATGTGAATAAAAATTAATAATTTTGCTCCAATAGTAACTGAGTTACTGTCAGTCTGTCAGAAGGAATTTTCAAAATATAAAAATGTTGCATTTCCGAATGTAGATCATTCTAGAGATGAAATTTGAACTGTAATATATATGCCCATTCGTGACCTTTCTTTTGGGAGGGTGTCTATTGGATTGGATTTCTTTATATTTCCTTATTTGTTCATTTTCTGCTCTCCAATGCAGTGAGCCTTGCACAAATTCTGTGAATTGGAATTTTAGGATCAATTTTGTTCTTCAATAATCAATTTGTAGCAGAGTGCAGGGAGCATGTCGAGCTCAGCCAAAGTTGTGGATCCTGCGTTTCAAGGTGCCGGGCAGAGACCGTATCCCAACTAAATTATACCGTTCGAAATGAAATTGTCTTGTATTAGGGCTTTTTCACTTCAATGGTTTATTAACAGACCAAAAAATGGAATATTATTACAACGGTTTATAACACAAGTGATCCTTGCTCATTTAATAGAAAATATAAAGTATTAATTAATTACAAATTAATTATTGTAATTTCAACATTGAGCATGCTGCTTCTGCTCTTTTAGATTTCACACTTAACATCTTCTAGAGGAACTGAAATTTGGAGAATTGAGGACTTTCAGCCTGTTCCATTGCCTAAATCTGACTATGGAAAATTTTACATGGGGGACAGTTACATTGTATTGCAGGTATCATATTCAGTTTCCTTTTATTCTCTTATCCCATACATTTATTTTAATGCACATATTAGGCTGGTTTTTCCCTAAGAAATATTTAAAACCTGTACATGGGGTGGGATGGTTTTCTAGTGAAGTGGCATAGCACGAATAATGATCTTGATATATTATTTTCCATCATCCACTTATTATATTTCACAAAAATCGAGAGATAAAGTTTATTCCTTTTTAAGTTCAAACTGCTTGTGGAAGGAAACTTTTCACGCATCTTAGACATCATTGTAGACAACTCAAGGCAAAGGAGGGGCTTATCTTTATGACATACACTTCTGGCTTGGAAAAGATACAAGTCAGGTGACTTTTTTCTTCTGTGTTCCTTTCCTTTATTTCCTTTCTTCCAAAGTTGGAAAGCTTTTTCTTTCTCAACAATTAACTGTGCATAACATTGTCTAACTTGACCTTCCATTTTAGGATGAAGCTGGAACTGCAGCAGTTAAAACTGTGGAGCTTGACTCAGCTCTCAGTGGACGTGCAGTGCAGCATAGAGAAATTCAAAGCCATGAATCAGATAAATTTTTGTCATACTTTAAACCTTGTATCATACCCATGGAGGGTGGTGTGGCATCAGGATTTAAAAAGCCCGAGGAAGAGAAATTTGAAACACGATTATATACATGCAAAGGAAAGCGAGTTGTCAGAATGAAACAGGCATTACTTTTGTCCTTCACTTTTTTCTTATGTGCTGCCGAGTAAAGACTTCAGATCATGCTGATGATTTCAACCAAGATCCATCATTTTCACCGTGCAGGTTCCCTTTGCTCGATCATCACTGAATCATGACGATGTGTTCATTCTGGACACGGAAAATAAGATCTATCAGTTCAATGGCGCTAATTCCAACATCCAGGAAAGAGCTAAAGCATTGGAAGTAATTCAGTTTTTGAAGGAGAAGTATCATGACGGGACATCTGATGTTGCAATTGTTGGTATGGGTTGTCTTTAACTAACATTTTTTCTTTCAATTACTGGATTTAGTAGATATTTTGACGTGGACTATGAAGCATTCATTAAGCATAATTATTCTCTTTTTTGATATTAGATGATGGGAAATTAGATACTGAATCAGACTCTGGTGAATTCTGGGTCCTCTTCGGTGGCTTTGCCCCTATTGGAAAGAAGGTGGCTAGCGATGATGATATCATTCCAGAGTCAACTCCTGCTACACTTTATAGGTCTGCCAGATCTTTCCTAAACATGTCTCATAGTCATTACATTGAAAAATGTGGTTTGGTGCTCAATAAACCACCTGCGAAAAAATATATTTTATCCTAAATAACTACAAGAAGCAAAGAAGTGGATCTGCAAAAGTGTCATCCTTTTAATTTTTCTATCCTCTTCATCCTAAGACATGTTTTGCATTTAACTTCAGCAAAATCAGTGTGCTGACTTTGAACTACTCATTGGGGTAATTCATCTTTCTGTAGCATCACTGATGGCGAGGTGAAGGTTGTTGAAGGGGAGTTATCCAAATCAATGTTAGACAACAGCAAATGTTATTTACTGGACTGTGGAGCAGAGATATTTGTTTGGGTCGGGCGTATAACACAAATAGATGAGAGAAAAGCAGCTATCCAAGTAGCTGAGGTATTTTAGCATTGTCATCTGTCGTTGTTTTTGTCAAAGGAGGAGAAATGATTGAAAGGATATATTTGTGTGCAGGAATTTATTGCTGGTCAGAATAGACCTAAATTTACTCGTGTGACACGGCTTGTTCAAGGCTATGAAACAAATTCTTTCAAGTCCAACTTTGATTCCTGGCCAGCTGGATCTACAACAACTGGGGCAGAAGAAGGAAGAGGAAAAGTAGCTGGTAATTAATTATACTCTAAAAGTTGTAAAATTTCGATCCTTGGATACAGATTCTACCCTAGCTCATTAAAATGATTTATATTTTACTGCTAGCGCTGCTGAAGCAACAAGGTGTTGGTCTTAAGGGCTTGTCAAAGAGTACACCTGTGAATGAGGAAGTCCCACCATTGCTGGAAGGGGGCGGAAAATTGGAGGTCAGTTGACGTCCTGACTTTTCATGGTTTTGTCTTGGATTAAATCATATTTACCTGTTTTATAGGTATACCGCATCAATGGCAGTGCTAAAACTCCACTTCCTGCAGAGGATGTTGGTAAATTTTATAGCGGTGATTGCTATGTCATTCTTTACACTTACCACTCTGGTGAGAGGAAAGAAGATTACTTTTTGTGCTCTTGGTCTGGAAAAGATAGCACTGAGGTAATTTATTTTTTTGCTCACTGGAAATATCTGTTTTCGATTTTGCATAATGAGTTATGAACAAAAGTCTTCGTGACATGGTTTTGCTAGTGGAAATTTGAATGTCATATCTTTGTCAAGAAATATCTGTTTCAATTTTGTATCTTTTGATCAATTCTTGTTCACCTGCTTTAGTTCTTTGAAGGTCTTCGTCCAATATGTAACGATGCAGTTAGGCTGACAATATGTTCTCTATGACTTCTGATATTTGAGTTAGTGCTATGAACATTTTCAGGTCACCAACCCCTTAATTACTTAATGTTGTTTACGAACTTTGCTCTCACTTCAGGGGACTTTCTCTTTGATTATGTCTCTGTCGCGACATTATATTTTAAAGAATTAGTGGTTACTATTCCACAGTCAATCAATATAGATTAAACTAACAAGGACAAGGTGCATTTATTTGAAATAAAAATAATTCGATCTTATTGCTCCATCTCAGGAGGATCAAATGACAGCTGCTAGGTTGGCCAATACAATTTTTAACTCGCTAAAAGGGAGGCCTGTTCAGGTATCTTATTATCTTACATATTGCCATACGTATTTTTTTATATGCACAAAACAGAATATATATCTTGTGAACACAATTCGCATGCCATTTTTTTAGGGTCGCATATATCAGGGTAAAGAGCCACCACAGTTTATTGCACTCTTCCAGCCCATGGTCGTCCTTAAGGTGTGCTATAAATTCAGCAAATGGTTATACTTCTGTGAGGATTAAGTTTTAGTCATGGACATGGTGATGAGATTGTTTGTAAATCAGTCTAAATGTTGATTTCTTCTTTAGGGTGGTTTAAGCTCAGGTTACAAGAAATACATAACAGAGAAAAGTGTGGCGGATGAAACTTACACTGGCGATTCTGTTGCACTTTTTTGGATATCAGGCACTTCGACGCACAATAGTAAAGTGGTACAAGTTGATACGGTATGTGCCCCATGACTTCATTTCTTTTGTATGATTTAAAATTTTTCTCAACGCTTTTAAAATAAAGTCTTGTGAAATTTCATTTTCACTTAATAAAGTATTCGCTATAGGAAAGTTATTGTTGTTTCTCTATAATGGTTTTACATTTTTGCCAAATATATGAATTTTTTTCTTACTTACCCAAGGGTTTTAAGTTCGAAAGTTCATGCTTTTTTGATATCTGAATTTGTTCTGGAGGAAAATGATATAGTTGAATAGTGGTTTGAGTTTTGAGTTGGTGATATGAATGATTTCTTTTAGTGGCTGTAAATCAAAACATGACTTGTATTTCTTCAGGTAGCAACATCCTTGAACTCTAGCGATTGTTTCGTCTTGCAATCTGGCTCTTCAGTTTTCATATGGCAGGGAAATCAATGTACCATTGAGCAGCAGCAGTTAGCTGCAAAAGTTGCAGAATTTCTCAAGGTATGCCCTTGTTACTCTTTGATAAAGTGGAGCGTGCCTTGGCTGTGAAAATGAAGGGGGGAAGCATGTTTTTGCTAAATTTGACTAATGAGGGTGAAAAAAAGGCGTGGGTAGATGGAAACTAATGGTGTTACAGTTACCAAGTTATGATATTTAGAATCAAAGCTGAATGTTATGGCTATAGAATATCTTTAGAAAGGCTTGATTCGGACTCATCACTGAAGAATGCATTTTCACTTTTATTGATTGGATTTTTTATATGTTTTATGACATTTGTAAAGTCTGTACTGCTGTAAATTCACACAATTAACCCAAGTATATCCTTGATGTTACAGCCTGGAGTCTCCGCAAAACATGCAAAAGAAGGTACAGAGAGCTCAGCCTTCTGGTTTCCACTTGGGGGAAAACAAAGCCACACTAGTAAAAAGCCGGCCCAAGAAATTGTTAGAGATCCCCACTTGTACACATACTCATTCAACAAAGGTGACATTTCATTTTCAAAAGCTTTCTTTGCATTTAGAAATTGAATGCTGGATGTTTAGTTTGTTTCGATGTCAACAATGCTGATCGATGCTTTAATTATTTTCATTGTTTGCTGCTCTTCCATGTGGCCTTCCAGGAAAGTTCCAGGTGAATTTTAAGCGTCATTTTCTTTTATTGGAAGAAACCTGAATGCCATCAAATTATAGATTACTTATGTTTTGAGCTGCTAATATAATTGACAGGTGGAGGAAGTTTACAATTTTTCTCAAGATGATTTGTTGACTGAGGATATCTTGATACTTGACACACATGCTGAAGTATTTGTCTGGGTTGGTCAATCGGTTGACCAAAAAGATAAGCAAAATGCTGTTGAATTCGGCCAGGTAATGCTTAGTTGGTTAGCTAGTCAAAGTTTTCTTTTGTGTATTTCATTCATCTTATAACTTTTTCTTCCAGACATACGTGGAGATGGCAGCATCTTTAGACGGATTGTCTCCTTATGTACCATTATACAAGATCACCGAAGGAAATGAACCTTGCTTCTTCACGATATACTTTTCATGGGATCATGCAAAAGCTATAGTATGTCCATAGAGTTGTTGTTTATCAGCTCGATCTTCCCTTTCTTCAGTTTTGTTAGTTTTTCATTAAATTATTTTAAAATAAGTTATTTCGAATTTTTAGATTACATTTAAGTTAAAAAGAAAGTAACTGTGATAAGTTTGGCGATAATTTACATGTCTTTGAAAGCTTTTACAAACCTCAGATTCTCTGCTTTTCCATGAAGGATATATTCCCTTTTACCTTTTTTTATTCGTAAAGAGAGAAATTTGTTCATTTTACAAATTCAAACAAGCCAATCAAATAGTGCCTATAAGCCTGATGGAAAACATTTATCGGCTTTGTCCTCTTCATAAACTCACTCCAAACGTTTGCATTAAAAGAACTATCTTATGAAAAAAACAGTAATTTTGAATTTCTTTATTGTATTCTCAGATTTCTTAGTAAATGCAGGTTCAAGGAAATTCATTTCAGAAGAAGGTGGCCCTTTTGCTAGGAATCGGGCATGTTGTTGAGGTAACTGTGTACATTTTTTTGCAACTTGACTTTTCCAGATAAAAGATGGTATGTAGTTCATGATGATTCCGTGACTTGTGGTTGATTTCTTGAGAACTAAATAACGTAGCTTCTAAGGTTTTTTTTCTATTTAAATATAAAGATGCAGTTGAAGGGTTCCTGAATGGGAGGCTTCTAAGATAAAGTATTTTCCTGTCCTTAAATAGAAAAAGCAAAAAGTGGGGTAATCAAAAATATATTTGTAGTGGATCGTGGCCTGAGTTAATGCTTTCAGAAATCAGTTTGTTTCTGTTCATGAATTGAAAACTATCGCTTCTTTAGTTTTGAATGCTAAGTATCAAATGTGAAAACTGTAAAGATTTGAAGCTGTCATTTTTGCGACCAAGTAATCTATGCTAGATGGTTTAAGGAAATGTAATATTAGATATTGCACCTACTTAACCATCAAAATTCCCCCTTTACCATCACAAAATATTATTAAAAAGACCTGGAAAATATCATATTCATAACTGAATCTAGAATTACTATAAATCATAACAAGATAAATTTGAGAGTTTAATTTTAAATTAAATTAATGGAATGCATAATGGATAAGCAATTTCTAGAAATAACAATATTTTGATCTCAAAGATGCATGTCCAAAAAAGATATTTGAGTTGAACAGTTTGAGCTGTGGTTCATATCGTATGCTTATCTCCTCGTGATATTTTATTCTCTTCTTCCAACGTTTCTATTTTTTCTTTTGGGCAGGAAAAGTCTAATGGCGGTCAAGGGGGGCCTACTCAGAGAGCTTCAGCCTTAGCTGCCTTATCCTCTGCATTCAACCCATCACCTGAAAAATCACCCGTAATTCGTTTTTCAAAATTTTTTTCTTTTTCACATTTCTCTATGCCTTTTTTGTGATTTTATGTTAAAATGTTTTCTTCACTGTATGTCAACGGACAATTTTTTTTGTTTTCATAATGGAATGTTCTTTGTGACATTTAGTTAGTCTTAGGGTGGGCACAAGCTGGTTTTGATCCGTTTCCAAATCGGCCCATGCGGTTCTGGGTCTAAAAATTATGATCCAGAACCTTTTTTCAAAACCTAGAACTAGGCCGGTTACTATTATTTCAATAAAAATTTAGAAAATTTATTTTCAATATTTTTATTATATTAAAATTTTAAATATTTTTATTGTATCTTGGTAAGATTTTTGGGTTTTGGGCCAGATTTTGAGACATTTTTTGGATTTGGGTAAACTTTTAACTGTTTTTTTCCTAGTTTGGGTCAGATTTTTGGTTAACAAATTTGACTAACGGACCGGGCTGATATCACGGTTTTTACGCCTAAAAACCGTGAATTGGCCAGTGAACCACAGGTTTAAACCGGCCACAGCCTGTAACATATGAATTCTTAAAGCAAAACCGGCTCGATTTTTCCCACCCCTATTTGGTCTGAGTCAAAAATAAAAAGAATCTTTTAATTGATTTAGAACAATTATTGGGACAATAGGTCCTAGCAAAATAGTTAAATGTGCTTCAAAACGTTTAACAATAAATTATAATGAACTTGCTATTATTTCAGGGCCAGGATAAGTCTAATGAATCAAACCAAGGAGGCCATAGGCAAAGGGCTGAAGCTCTTGCTGCTTTATCTTCTGCATTTAAAGCAGTATCTACAACTAGAGCTTTCGCTCAGAAACCATCAGGTCCTAGCCAAGGATCTCAAAGAGCAGCTGCCGTGGCAGCTCTTTCCTCTGTCCTCACTGCCGAGAAGAAAACTGAATCCCCCGATTCTTCCCCTCCGCCTGGTCACAGTCCGCCTCCGGAAACTACCACTCCACGTAAGAAAGCTATTACAACTCGTTGACTCGACCAACTTCAACTCAATAGCTTAAACTTCCATAGTTTATTTTTAGTTTATCATAAATCAGAGTTTGAGATTTTGAATTCACGGATAACTATTAAACTGATTGGATAGAGTAGAAATTAATGAAAATAAAAAGAAAATACACTAGTTAGATCCTGGAAAAGAAACACTCTCTGAAAGAGGAATTCATTTCATAATAATATTCAAAGATGTCCAAAACACAATCCCTATGCACTATTTACAGGAAAAACAGCTTGATAAACTTCCTAACATACCCTAATAATATTCTTATTATAAACCTATTCAAAACTTAAAATATTTGGTGGGCAATTATTATTAGAATTAGACTTAATTGATCGTTTCATTTTGTTTTTGATTCAATACGAGGAATCAATTTGACCATGATTATTTTATTTATCTAATCTCTGTATGTATGAGTGTCCTGGTAGATCCATGCTCGATTTCTTTAAATTATAAGTTCAAATGTAAGAAAAACAGAAGAACAACAAATATGTGAAAAGATGCCAACTTCAAATCAACTTGTGACTCCTGTGATTGTCTGTGTTTGAAAAATACTGATAAAACTCATCTCTTCTAGCAGTTGAAGGAAAGGGGGCAAACCTCTTTTCCGAAGCCGAAGGTGTTCGAGAAGAGGCCACTGAAGCAGCAGAGAATGAATCTCCATTTGGACATAAAGATGATGGCGAATCTGACTCGAACCAAGGAACTGTTCAAGAAGAGATTGATAGCGACAATAGTCAAAGCATATTCAGTTACGATCAGCTGAAAGCCAAGTCTGACAATCCTGCAAAAGGGATCGACTTCAAAAGACGAGAGGTTCGTTTTTTTAATAATTTCTCTTATTTTTTCAGAAAAAATAGGTTCGATGTCGCATTTATTCAATTCTTAGGGGTTTTTTGGATAATGGTAAGTTTATCCTCTTAACATATTTTCTTATTGTAAACGCTGACGTGCATAATTATTATTAGTACAATAAATATAATAAATAATTATTTTAATTATAATAAACTAAATGTACTCTAATTAAATCAATTATAATTCGGTACGTTAGCATGTACAATAAGTTAGTTAACCTAGTCTTAATCCTTTTTTTTACGTTCGTTAAGTTATTCTCTTTGATCACAAAGACTCGATTATAGTTCTTTGAAACTATATCGAATTTCAAGAGTTCTGAGTTTATTACGTATAAATGGTTTGTAGGCTTATTTATCAGAGGAGGAGTTCCAAACTGTATTTGGAATTGGCAAAGAAGCATTCTACAAGTTACCAAAGTGGAAGCAAGATATGCAGAAGAAGAAATTGGATCTCTTTTAATCGAACAAATCGATCTCAACGAGTTATATATTAGTGCTTCGTTTTTAGCTGACTTTACGATCTATCGTCTACTTTGGTCTTCAATCCCGAACTCCATTGGCCTAGTTGAGAATACCGGTGTGTCTATGGAGTTAGGGTTTCATTGACATATCGATAAAAGTAGCAGTTTATATCGATATTTGCTTGTGATGCGTGATATTCTTTCGTCGTTTTTTATCGTTTATAGCGTTTGTTGCCCGGCTTGTAATGGTCAAATATTATCGGTCATTCTTTGATCTGGTTAGAGAGCATATAGTTTGTTTTTGTGATTTCTCTATATTTGTGAAGGGGGTGTAAAATTGTAATGGGCATTTTGCTTTGAATTTCATGTATGAAGGAATGAAGAATGCTTGCTGTTTGCTATTTCAAGTTATTTTTCGTGTATTTTTTTTCGAAATTGAATAATATTTTATTTATTGTGTTGGTTTCTTTAAAAATAAATAAATAAACAAGCTTATTGTAAATTATAAAATACAAATTTAGGGGTGGGCGTATCTTGGTTTCGCCTGAAACTGCAGGGGACAAACACCGTCCATGTTTCTCGATACACCCATGTTTGTTACAAATACTAAGAAAAATAATACCATTAATATTGTAATGTTGATTTTCGGAATTTTGGTCGGAATTGACTCTTTTTTCGATTTTGATTAGGATAAAGTCGGATTTATGCATATTATTTATGAATTAATTTAGATTTATCTTCTTTTCATAACTCATGACGTGCATCGTGTCATTAAATCAATTTAAATATATTTAATAAATAAAAATATACATAATTATTTATTATTTGAATTGATCTAATAAGACAACGACATGTCTTGAAGTATGACAAAAATGTATGGTTAAGAGTAACTCTAGATTTATTTTTTTAATGCACAATGGTTTAAAAACTGCAAGTGGATTGTGTGTACACAAATTGTTGGTTATACAGTGTCTTCTAGCAGTCTCGGTACAATATTATTTGTTTTGGGTCAATTCTCACAAATTTTTTATTGGGTTTGTAATCCAAAACATTTATACTATATAAGAAGGAAAACTCTAATTAAATACGATATAAATTTTACTCTACCAAATGATATCACAATTGTATAAGTTAAATCCTGACTATCAATAATATATTGGGTCGTTTTTGCATTCATCCGATGTTTTGTTTTGCCTTAGTTTAGGTCCCATTCGGCTCTTCTACTATAATTGTGGAACAAAAATAGGCAAAAGAACGTGCGCACGAAGGAGCTATGTTGTGTATAAATGATGTTACAAATCGATGGTGTGCTTGGTTGGCTATAATTGACCCCTCACGTGACTCTTAAGTGTCAATCCGTAAAACCCTATTTCCAATCTTTATGTAATTCAAATTATGTCACGGGGAAACCTAGTAAATAATGGGCAAAATCAAATTGTAAGTAAAAACTCAAAACGGGATAAAGCTTGACCTGAAATCAAATAAAACTCCATATAAAATCAAAATTCAATTTCAAATTCGATCCAATCATTTAAAAGTCTGTCTAAATATAATAATATTTTAATATTTTATTTTTTAAAAATATAAAATTTGACCCGGACAAACTTTTATGATTCAAGTTCTTATTAATCTTGAAACCAAACCGGACCGAGGGATGTGTGCTATAAATGGCTTCATGTAATTTTCTCTCTCTGATGAATAATTCATTTGTAGAACATACTGACACGTGTCCAAATGAATATTAAGAATGATTTTGTCTGATTCGGGAAATTAATTTGGTAAAATAGAATTATTAAGAAAATATTGAGAATTAAAAGATTGAATATATTTTATTACATTAATTTCATTTATATGGTATTTTTGGCTGAGAACCATTGCTGTACACACAAGACTCTAAGGTACACATGTTTTCTTCCTAATTGCTTCATTAAATTCATCAAAATTACTGTTACCGTGTTCTACTACTGTAAGTTCCGGTATTGAAAGGGTAGATGATTCGGAGCTCTGAACGCCGGCGGAAGGGAATTCCGGCACCGATTCCGGCGACTTTATGAAATCTATATACTTCTCGTTCAGCTCGTTCCCGGCGAGTTGACTCAGAATTTCCGACTCGGAAACTGGGCCCTTCTTTTTTTGGTGCATTAGCGTTTGGACGATCGCAGTTAACATGAGGTTTGATAGTCTTCGAATTCCTCGAGATCCCCCCATTAGAATCGCTGAGTTTGACTGGGTTCGTTGCCGAGTTCTCTCCGAGTTCTTCCGGCCGTGTTTGCCGGAAAGTTGTTGCTCCGGTTTGCTGTAAATGAAGACTGACTCCGGAGCTTTGTTTCTGACTCGTCCGAGTGGGTCTCCGAGTAAAAACGTGTTCTTCACTTCAACGAGAATTACGTGCCGGTAATTTCGCCGGACTCGGCCGAGAAGCAGAGGGTAGCACGCCCAGCGTCGCAAATTCATTGGAACGTGGTCGGAAAACCCGGCGAGTGAGTTCTCCGGGTCCAGCTCCGCTGCCTCAAAACTCACCACCGACCCGTAACTCACCCGAGTCCACTTCCGGTGGCCGGAGACTTTTTTTCCCCACAGAGGTCGTCCAGCTTCCTTCTCTTCCTTCGCCACCGCTAGAAATGGAGTCGGATCGAAACCCGAACCGGGGCTGCTGCTCGTACTGTTGAGCTTAAGCTCTTGATAATGGCGGATGAGTTTCAGAAACCAATCGTTTTCTTCCTCAATTATCGAATTAAATCTCGAAGCAAATAATTGAGAAGGAAAAATGAAAACTGCATCGGATTTTGCGGCGATGCCGGAGATATGGAGTAGCCGGAGATATAACCGGAGCTCATCTCCGACGGTTTCTTCAACGACGTGGCAAACCAGAAGATCGCGCATGGCTCTGGTTCCTCGCCGGACCAGTTTCCCCATACCTTGAAGCGCAGTTCCCGCAATCATTTTCCGGTAGATTCTGGGATTGATTCTGATTCTGGCGGTGCTGTTGACATCATCGCCGATCAAAAGCTTCTGAGATGAGAATCTTCTCGCCGGAGGCTGCTGTGCTTTTATGGCGGCCATGGGAGGCTCGAATGTAGAGAGAGTGAAGAAGAGAATGGAAATGAACACGAGAAGCGCGCAAATCGATATTGTGGATTGAGCTCTGGCGAGAAGAAGACCAGAACTTTTTCTTCTAAGCGAAGAAGAAGATGAAAAAAGCTTGTCTTTATCAACGATGGCGGCCGGGTTCTCTTCTGGGAAGAAAACAAAGAGAAATCCCAGTCCCCAATTCTCGCTACTGCTGACTCCATTGCTATTCTGGTTCTTACCCTTTCCTGTAAACCCCATTTCTCTTTCTCTCTCTTCTCTTTCTCTCGCCCTGGTTACCTCTTAAAGGTAGCCATCAATGGCGGAGGAGAGAGCAGAAGAACAGTTATGTCCATTTGTACGGCTTTCTTCTGCATGTAAATCCTGTCCTTGCAATGTCTGGCTTAGAGTCTTACAATTGTTTAATATCTCTTTTATCCATTATTAGTAGGATTTAGCCAAATACATCCATTTAATTGCATAAAATCAATAAATTACAGAAATAAAAAATAATTTATTAAATATAATTTTGATATAAAAAACAAATAATTACAAGAATTAAGTAAATACCCTTTAAAATGTCATTATCGTAACATCAATTTTTTGTCGGTGGAGTCCTATGAAAAAAATATCAATTATTGATATGTTTTTTTCATTATTAGTAGGATAATGATTTACAATTTAAGGAGCCAAAATAAATAAATAAATAAATTATCGAAATAAAAATATATTTTATGTTTTTGGAAAATATAAATTTCAATACCCTTTTATTTTCAGTTTTAAGTTGGTATTTTTTACATTGGAATTAAAAAATACCAACATTTAAATCATATTTTCAGTGTAATTTTGAATTATTCAAATAAATAATGTGATGAATTAAGGAAATACCTTTCGAAATTCTCTGTTAACGAAGATTGATTTCATTTCACTACCGTCAATTTTTCGTCGGTGGATTTTTATGAACAGCTAATTATTTAATGGTATAATATAAATAAGAAAATAAATAATTAAAAAAATGGTCCAATCGTTGAGAATATGTTCTAGAAATGTGGATCATACGAGCAAGAATCCCTGTCCCCCCTCACCTAAAATGGGAGAATTTTCTCGTTTATACTCTTTAGGGTTTCATGTATTGCGAGATACGGACGGCTACGATCGATCTAGATTAAGCAAATCCAAATACGAGCTTACACGACCGTTCATATTACGAAAGTCTAATAGTTTAACTTAGACCTCACGATGTACAACCATTATCGAGTAATGATACATTTATTCTCTAATCTCATTTTTTGACATTACTAATATTTACAAACATTGTGGACTCTCGAGGTTGCCAGCACAGTTATTGTCTATTTTGAGTTGTAGCTCGCACGATTTTTATTCTCGGATTATGTTCAAAACGTGTTGAGCTGATTAGAGATAGAAACTTATCTACGAACAGTTTCCAATCTTCCGTATTGAACATCTTCACACTCTTTGCCAGACAAATCATCACAGTTCATAGTTCATACCCCTCTGAGGGCCTGAGATGCTCGTCTGCCACCATCACACACAAGAAGTTGACTCTAAACCTGCAATTACAATATTATACGTTTTGAGTGTGATCATAACTTTGTTCGTTAGTAATCCCCAAAAGACATTATGCTAATTAAAGACAGAAAACTCACTTAATAAATTATTTATAGCTTTCATTCGTGGGCAATTTAAGATTACACACATTCACACCATCCGTCGAATAATCTGTCAAATGTAGAACGTGTTTTGGGCAACAACCACCAGCCAATGGCCAATGCTCACCAGACAAAAAAAATACATGGAAACAATATAGTTATAATATAAGTTTATGTGAAAAAATAATAGTATGAAATCAAATTTTAATTGATTTTAAAAAAAATATAGTTCAATTATGTTAACAAGATTATCAATAACTACAATTTTAAGTAAAAATCTACTGGTAATGGTAAGCTCATCTTTTTATCATACTAACTTACTTTTGACATGTCGAGTTATGGTTACAATATAATAAATATTTAAATTATAATAGACTAAAATACTTTAACTGAACCAATCAAAACTCGTCACGCCAAAATATAAGTTAAAAAGATATACTAAGAAAGTAAACAAATCAGTACTCAAAATATAAGGCATGCGAGTATCATATGATTAAGGGTGTTGAGAATCGAACGATTACTAGAAAAAAATAATAACAAGTGAGACACGAGATTTACGTAAGAAAATCATTTTGAGAAAGAACGCATAGATAAATAAATCTACGATGAAAATGGAAATATAACGGCTGAGTTTTACGACTCTAACTTCCATCAATTGATAGAGAAAGCAAAATCCTAAAAAGATCCTAAGATGAGCTCATCAGTCTGGCCCAATTAAAATTTGGGTCACATGACTTCTAATAATGGACACTGTTAAAGCCTTTCGCTACCAACGTAAAGTTAGAACACAAAACAATAGTCACAAATTTAAGCATATTATTCAACGGAAAGTGGAGGGGCAAAATGGTGGCAAACGACCGTTCAACTCTTTGAAAAGATCCCCCCTCAGCTTATTCTATCTTCAGCTATATTTCTTCAACCTAAGTTTATATTTTACAAATATACTGTAACTTACGTTTATACACCTTGATTGTTTGCAGGCTAAATTCAAACTAATAATTTGAACTGAGTGACTTAAATTTAGATAGAGATAGATACATAAATACGACCAAACAAATCAAAATTAACGAATTAGAAGGGTCCGCAAAGACATACAAGTCTGGATGGTTGGATTCCATGATGATAGTTCCTGACCTTGAATCAATCCTTGCGTCGAGTTTTGAGACTCGGACGAGATTTGCAATCCATCTCTCAGCATCCTCGTAATTCAAGTTCAAATTCTCAGCAAGAACACTAGAACAAGAATACAATCAAATTAATTCACAATGAAGCCTGCACTATTAACTAATGGAAAATAATTTTTTTTACAAGTTCAATAAAATAAGCATGCTCTTAGAAAATGGCAGTCGGGAATTCTTTCAAACTGGTCATATTTCAATATAACCTATACCAAGGATCCAAGTTACTACCAACAATGGTATGTTGTTTAGCAGAAACTAAGTAAATGAAGCACATTAGTAGTCATTCCCGACAAAAAGTTGCACCGAATGGGTTGTAAAGAATCTTACTTCCTCACACTCTTTCATTTTCTTCTATGCACCATCAAAATCATAATTGACAACATACAAGTTAAGAACTCTGTGATAGGGTCCTTGTATGAGCACTGGTCCGGTTGTACACCCTTTATAAAATCTTTAAACTGAGGTCTCCTCCTTTTGTCGACAATGAATGCAGTGGCCAGGTAGCGTAATAGATGGGGAGCACTAGTTTGAATGGCATTTAAATACCCGAAAGGATCAAATTTATAAGCTACAGAATACAAAGTTAAAGTGACCTTAAAGGAAGAAATTTTTTGAAAGTGAAAAAAGAAATATAAGATATAGCATTGCCACAAAGTTGAACTTAAAAGAGACATGCATGTAAAAAAGTTGATTGAACTCTTCTTTTGTTTGTAAGTATGAGAGGAAGTCCTTCTAGTCCTTCTAGAGTTGATTGAACTTAAAAAAGATGCATGTAGATAAACCAACTTATGCCAAAACAAAAACCATTACTAGGATTAATAAATGCCTTACTTGTCTTGACTAAATAGGTCAATAATCTGTGTTCTTCCATTATCATGATTAAAAAAGATGAACCAACTCCAGTGCATTACCCTTATCTGGCTTGGACCTGACTCATTGGTGATTGAAAACTCTGCAAAATGATCCATTAGTAAATAAACCATGAACTATATCATAATTGATATCAATTGACAACTGGATACGACCAAAAGAACCTTTGAGTCAATAATTTCTTACAATCAGTTAAGTTCTTTCAGAGCAATGTCCCAATTCCGTATCAATATTTCTGCAGCCAGCTTTCCCCATAATGCACTCAAACTCTTTTCGCCATTTGTGCACAATGCCCTGTATTGATACAAATAATCTGCAGCTCCAGAGTAGTTTCCACATTCAAACTAACATATTGATACAGCGCCTCAATCTGGCTTGGACCGATCTGGAAAATGGTGACAAAGAAAGAGAAAAATGTATATATACATATATAAAATGGTGGTCTCAAAAGTCAAATCTACACTTGTTATAAATTACATCAGTATAATTTCAGCTGTTAATCTGCACAAATGACGCTACACAGATTTTCACGACTTGGAAGATGTTATTCTGTTCAAAATATGAAAAAAATACAGCTCCCACACTACTTGGGAATCAGAAATTAAAGTACAAAAAAAATCTACTCAAATTGTCAAAATTTGGACAATTAACAAGCTGACTTCCTTATAATCACAAATTTGGAAATTAAAGTTTTCGTCGATGAAGCAAATAATAGTGATAAAAGTTGGAAAACATCCAACCTGATAACGATCATTAAGCATTTGAATGTTATAATGCCAATCAGCCCTCAACTCCTGAACCGCAGACGCATTCTGAAGAAAAGAAACAATAGGCGCCGCACCTTCCTCCAAGGCTTTAAGCCGCGCAACCACCTCCGCTCTCCTCTAACCACCTCCGCTCTCCTCTCCACCATATCTACAGAGATCCACATTTACTCAAAAGACATAAGTAACAAGTAGGTGCTCAAAGAGAAAGAGAACACAAGCTAAGCCTGAGGCACTTCTTCGGAATGGTAAAGCGACTAGTGAATATCCATGGCGTAGTCGACCATGTCGGTCTTATTGAGAAGCTCGATCTTGGACTTTGAGGATCTGCTCATCGGGGTGAAGCTGCCGTTCGTGGAGAAATTCAAGCAGCGGAAACACGAGGTGACGATCGAGATTAGGAGCGATTCGTTGGGTGAGGTCGTAATCGGCCATGGCTGTGGATCTCATCGTCCTCCGTTCGTCGATGACAAACGCCGGCCGCCGGTATTGACATTATAAAGTTATCATTCCGCCGTATCGTTTGACATTATTAAATTAATTTAAATAATATTATCTAATAATTAAATTAATCAAATAATAAATAATTATTCATATTTATATTTATTAAATATATTTAAATTAATAATATATAAAAAACTATGACAAAAAGATAATCAGAACCTAACCAAAGAAATGCGATAAAATTTTGATTTATTACCATCTTATCATACTTGCTGTCGTTAGATTTAATGAATTTAAATATATTTAATACATAAAAATATAAATAATTATTTATTATTTTAATTAAACTAATTATGCATTGACACAAAAGAAGATAAGAAAAGAGTAACAAATTAGATAATTTATAATTGTTATATAAATTTTGTGATAATTTTGAATTAGATATATAAAATGAGATAATTTGGAATTGTTATATAAAATATAAAAGAGTAACAAATTTATATAATAAAATATTAGGATTAGGTACTCCTTGGAATATACCAAATCTGACTTTTGTTCAAAAGGGCATGATGGTCATTTCAAGATGATTAATCAACATCTTAATAATAATTCATTTTTTATTATTGTTTTTAAGTCAAACCAAGATAAAGAGACACGAACAAAAATAAATCCAAATAATTTTTTATTTAATTTAAAAATAAAGATAAATACTTAATTATTTTTAAATAGTTTTATTTTACTACCTTTATTCTAATATAATAAATAGATTAAATAATAATTTAAATCATTAACGATGAGAATAGTTACAATAATTATATTAAAATTTAAAAGTTGTCAATAAAAAATTTATACTTTACAATATTGCCACAAACGCTTTTTTATCATATTTTTTGTAATTTTATAATATCAGTCAATTTAGTTAATTTTTAACAACTCATCGAAAAATAAAAAAAATTATATTTTTAGTTAACCTCATCAAACAAAAATTTTACAAGTTTTAATCTTTTAATTATTTTTATTAATTAAAAAATGAATATCTTTAAAATTAGATGACAGGATTTCTATTGCTACTATGATAATATTTATCGTGTTTATGGATAATTTTTAAAGTTAAAATAAATTGTAATTAACTCAATTATTATTCACATTAATAAATAATAGAAAATAGAAAATAGAAAATAAATGCAAAGAACCGCGTATAAAACCGGGGAGTTTAGGAAGCTGCAAGGAAACAGGGTATGACGACATTTATGGGTAACCTTCTGGGAGTAAGACTGAGATCAAAGCGAAGGAAAGCCTCAGAGAGGAAAAGACACGGAAAATAATTTAGAAAATGGCGACTTTTAAAACAAGGTTTGTTTTTTTCAAAGAAAAATTGGATTTTTCTAATCTTCAGTCTTAACGCATCTTCCACTTTCTTTAAGCCGGTCTCAATGGAGAGAGAGAGGAAAAAGGTCACAACTTGGGGCTGTGAAAAGCTTCCTGGGGCTTAGACAGTTCAGGGTATTAAATGCTAGCATGACGATTGCAATCGCTAAGTCAAAATTTTGTTGTATTTATCTCGAGTTTTTCTGTGGGTAGGGTTTATTAACGCTTATTTTCGAAATTTAGCTTCTGGGTACTGATTGTTTCGCGTATTAATTCTCCAAGGACAGATTCTTCATCGCGTTAGGTCAGCGTTCGATCTTGGGGGGTTGATAGTTGGTTTCGGGGTACTGTTCATATATTTTTTGTGTTGATTGTTTGGGGTTTACTTAACTCAGTTCCTTTCTGTGTTGGTTTTCATGTTTCAGACGGTGTTTTCTGTTGTTTAGTAAGGGGTTTTTTAGAGATTGAGTTTCCATCTTCAACTTTGCAAACTAGGAGTTGATTACTTCTGGTTGAAAACAACAGGGGGAGGATTTTGACTTTGAAAAGTTGCTGGAATTCGGTGTTGTTGAATCTGTTTTGAGGTGAAGATGGTGAATGATGGATAGAAGAACAGTGAATTATGGTGTAGATGATGTTAGAAAAATTGTTAATGTAATGCCGAGCTTCGTTTCGAAGATAACAACCTCCAATCCAATGTAATTCTTCTTTAGATTACTTCATTTACTGCCATGGTTTTGACTTTTATATTTGAAATTTCCTTGTTTCTGTAATTGTTAAGGTTCTTATTCGTTCGTGTGCTGGATTACTTGTTTGTGTGTTTCTGTTTACTGCATATCATGTCGCATTTTTGTAGTTTGAAGTTAGAACACTGTTGGTTTTTTTTTTTTTTTATGGATATTATCTTTTGGTTGAATGATGTTAGAAGGGTTAGACTTAATCAGGCAGTATTTAAAGTCTTGTCCATTGCATGTTCTGTAATCGAAAAATGGTTTAAATTTAGTAGATTTCAAAGTTTTATCTTTTTTCGTGGCGTCTGGAAGCTTATTGTTGTACTTCTAATCCAATGATATAAATAGAACGTAATTATGAAGGAAAATATAAATATTAAGAAGAAGAGTGACTAAGAAATGGAGAGTGTTTAGGCGAGCAAGATTAATTAAGAAAAAATTTAGAACATGCCAGAGAAGTTCTTTTTTTTTTTTGAGGTAGAACGTTTAGTTTGAGACATAATCGTTAACTATAATATTGTTAATTCTTCATTAAATTTTTTGCCTATGAATTTCAGTGGAACAGATGGAAACAATATTTCTCCATCTCGTATGATGGAATTCAGAGGGATTGAGCAGTCTCTTGGATTTCGCACAGAGAACGCTGTGGATCTTTCTAGAAGTAAGTGACACAATTTCATACTTTGAATGAAAACCCACTTCAATTCATATAAGTTACTTTTCATTTGCATATATCAAATGATTAATTATTATAAAAAATAGTTGATCTTAATCTAGTAAATTATTGCTGAATATTCTTGCCCATTTATAGACGTAATTTTGGCACTTGTGCATGATGATTTTGCATATGTTTTAGAAGCTATTTAAATATTATTAAAAATATAGTTTAGGTATTATTATTATCTTTTATTCTTATAAATAAGAGCTAGGAAGTTTTTATCAATTATCTTTTAAATATATTATCTGTTTAGTTCCACTCTACCCGCGATGAGCTCATTTGATACTCAACAGATGATTTCTAAATGTGATGTTATAATCTTTTCAACTAATAATACTTAACAGTGGCAATTATCTCAAAAGGTTAAATTAAATTGTTTCTTTTAGTTGATTTTCTATCAATTATCGGGTAGTTTTCTCAATGTTTTGAGTTTGATGATCAATTACAGCTCTTCATGATTTTATGCATTGATTTCATATGACTGGAGAACATGCTGGATTCTGATTAAATTTGACGATGAATTTGGTCGAACTTTGACAAAATCATCGTTTAGAAAGTTCATATAATCATCATTTCTCCTGATTGTTTCTTATCGTATTTTAGATGCTGCTTATAATCAAATGAAGTCAAGTAATCCAATTCTCAGTGCAAATATCCAATATGATGCTTTAGATAAGGTAAGTCTACCTTACAACTCTTTCTTCGATTGTTCATATGATTTCCATTCTAAGATCTTTTTTGCTGTTATTGAATCTCGCAGTCAGTAGCTCTACCAAAAGACATGCATCTCAATCCGATTTCGACATCGATTCCTCAACGTGAAAACTGGGAGGAATCTAATCTGGTCGATGCCAGCCCTCAAACCGACACTTCAACCGACGACACCGATGAGAAAAATCAGATGGTGAAGTCATGAATTTTTTTTTTTACTTTTTTTTTACCATCTCCTGGATTCGTTTGTTGGGTTTCACTTTATAGTGTAGATGATATTTAAAATAATTTTTCCTCGGCTGTCATGTACTCCATGAAGGACAATATTTAAAATCAAAGAATTCTATCCAGTAAAATTTCTTGAATTAATATTATTATCTTGTGCAGTTTGAAAGGAATCAATTAATGGTCGGCGGAGGCTCTGATTCAAACAACACATCAAGAGAAAAATCTGGGGATCAAAAGGTGATCTGTTTGTGAAAATAACTCAATGTTACTCTTATATACAAGCTCCAATCGTTCCTGAGATGGCATTTTTTCATTTTGGGAAAATATAAAACAGACATTGCGCAGACTTGCTCAAAATCGAGAAGCTGCTAGAAAAAGCAGGTTGAGAAAAAAGGTAAGTCTTTTATGGAAGACTTTAAACTTCAATTAATCAATTGTTTTCTTTCTGTGATTTTTAACATTTAAAGTTGGAATTTTTATCTCATTTTTTAAATATTTAGCTGATTATTTATCCTCATACTCCCCATTTTTAGGCTTATGTACAGCAGCTAGAGAGTAGCCGATTGAAGCTAACCCAGCTCGAGCAGGAACTCCAACGAGCGCGACAACAGGTTCAATCATTTTATTTTGTTCGTTACGAGTGAGGTGTGTTCAAAATCAACCGGACCAAGAGACCGACAAGAATTGACACATTTCCCTGATTTTGGTTGGCCCTTTTATTTCTCATTAGACCGGAGAGGATTAAGACTAGAACCAAATATCAGGTCTGGTGTAAGTCCGGTCCTAGACTTTCAACTGTTTGGTTCTGGTCTAAAAAATTGAAACCAAATTTTAATGGTGTGATCCTATTTGTCCAAAACCGGACCAACTCAGATAAAAAACACCCTAGTTACGAGTTTGCATCGCCTTAATATTTTCACTTGCTAACACATTTTTGAAACTTCTGTAGAATAAATTTTGAATTTTTTTAGGGTATATTCATTTCATCATCTGGAGATCAAACACATTCGATTAGCGGAAATGGTACCGACCCTTCTCTTGACTACAAATTTTTTGTTTGTTTGTCAATAAATTAAATGTTCTCATACTCCCTATTTATCATCAAAGAATGTAATAGTACTATATTTTATTGAACATAATGTATTTGAGGGAATGATGTTCGTGAGTTTTTAATTCTGCGTTGTTGAAGACTCTCAGGTTTTATATACTTGTTGTTCGTGAGTTTTTTGCAGATAGCTTGGGCTATTCAATATTGTTCAAAAACGATTACAAAATGAAAATGTTATCGATTTTGTTAGCTCAACATGGGATATTAATCAGAAATGTCTCGATTATGTTCCCAAAAAATTACCGATTTCGAAGTTTGAATAGTATCATCTGGTTTTGTGCAGATAGTTGATTATGTTTTAATTTTCCAGTTTTGTTAAATATGATTATTGAATTGCTATTTTCATCACATTTTTACTTGTATCTATATTTAATAGGCCTCATTTTCTTTTTATAAACTTTGTTATTTTTTATTCTAATGGTTGTATAGGTGCTTTAGCATTCGATGCCGAGTATTCACGGTGGTTAGAAGAGCAAAACAGGCTCGTAAACGAGCTTAGAACGGGTGTTAATTCTCACGTGGGCGATGCCGAACTTCGTATAATCGTCGATGAAGTCACTGCACATTTTGATGATGTTTACAGGTTAAAAGGCATTGCAGCCAAAACCGATGTTTTTCACATTTTGTCCGGGATGTGGAAAACTCCGGCGGAGAGGTGTTTCATGTGGATTGGTGGGTTCCGCTCTTCCGAGCTTCTCAAGGTATTGCTCTTGACTTTTTCCAATCTCGTCTTTTATATAGGATAATTATCAATGGACATCATATAGTTTTGTGTGTTTTTAAAGTGACATCTTAAACTTTTAATTGTATCACTTGATACTTTTGAAGTATGAACATTTTCAAATAAGACTTTTAAACTTCAATTTCTATCGATCAATCCTTCAAAGTATGAGAGTATTTTCAATTGACATCTTAAAGTGTAAAATTTTTATTTACCGACGCTAATTATCAAATTTTGGTTATTGTGCATCTTCTTGTTATTCAATATCATTTTTTTTATTATCATTTTTCTTTTTTGATTATCCTAATTAAAAATTTATAATAATTAAAAAAATAGAAATTAAATTGTGAAAAAAGACTTAATTATATTAAATTTTGCGATAAGTTGCCGGTTGGTAATTGTCTAAATTTCAAGGTGGTCATTGATAAATTATATGTTTAAGATGTCAGTTGAAAAACAATTCTACTTTGAGGTGTCAATTGATATAACTAAAATTTTAAAGTGTCAGTTGAAAAATACTTTTGCTTATAAGGTGTTCATTGATAATTATCGTTTTAAATATCACGTCGTATTCAATTCATTTTTGCTAAATATCGTTTGGTTTTCGACCGGGATTGAAAAACATCAAAGCTTCTCGTGAGTCAATTGGAACCTCTGACGGAGCAACAAGTGATCGACATTTGTAACTTGCAACAATCGTCCCAACAAGCCGAAGACGCTCTGTCTCAAGGCATGGAGGCGTTACAACAATCGTTGGCCGAGACTCTCGCCAGTGGGTCCCCTGCATCGTCGGCTCCGTCCGGAAACGTAGCGAACTACATGGGCCAGATGGCCATGGCGATGGGGAAGTTAGGAACGCTCGAAGGCTTTCTTCGCCAGGTACTTCTGAAAAAAAAGGATCATAGCCGTATCAAACAAATGATTTGTTTTTCAGTATATTTACGTTGAATTTTCAGGCCGATAACCTTCGCCAAAAAACGCTCCAACAAATGCACCGAATTTTGACGATTCGGCAATCTGCCCGTGCAATTTTGGCGATAAGTGACTACTTTTCCCGACTCCGAGCCCTCAGTTCTCTCTGGCTGGCCAGACCGCATGAGTGAAGAAAATGGATTGACGAAGTTGGCTACGAAGGATGCTGTAATGTTATGTATTTTAGGTGTTGTATGTTTTTTCTTGGCTCCTGGTTGAAACAAATACAATAATTTGTCTAGGTTGTGTTATAAGAATCAGATCAGATTGTGTAATGTAAACTATGTATTTCAACTCGAGAAAAATAGGTTGATCTTGTCTATTTTCTGGTGTAGATTTTCATGGGTTGTGGGGGATTTTTCGGGCGAGGCTTTGTTCATCTTTTGATGTTTGGACTTCAATCTGATCTCTTGAGGGAGCCGAAGGTATATTATTAGGGTTCTCCCTGTTGAATTTTTTCAATGGAATCTAGAATTACAGTTTACCTAATAGCTCAGACGAACTTCGAACACAAATATTAAATATATTTTAAAAAAGAAAAATAATATAAAATTATTAAATACTCAATGTCAATAGTAATTGAACCAATTTATATTTTTTTTACTTATTGGGACCAGAATCGGTGCACTCGGAAAGCTTCTCCGTCCGTCTTCTACTTTTATTTTTCATCTTCCATTGCTGCCGGGCGAACGCAAAAGTTGCTGTTTCGTCTCGGCCGGCCGAGATTCCATCGATCTTCCCGCACATTCACGTGGGTCGACTGCCGATCTATCCTTCTAGTATCCAGTTCTACCGGTTGCCTTTTCCGATCTGTGATTTCTGCGCCGTTCTGAGCTCGGTCGACCTTTTGACGGAACTTTACTGCAGTGCCTCTTCTGGCGAACACCGAGGTACGATCCCTCTTATTTCTTCCTTTCGCTTGTATTCCCCCTCTCGTTTCAGCTGGAAACGAAACAGGTCTCGGTTTATGTTAGGGTCCGGTGGGACGTTGTTGTTTCAGTGCCGTTATTTGTATATCTATCCTCGTTTTTTATTTTTATTATACAACGTCCCATGAGATATTGACTGAATCTCAACAAATGAATTTCAGTCATTGTTTAATCAGATTACAAACTAGAAGTAAAACTTTTAGTGCAGATAAAAAATTTTGTTCACAACAGAAATTAATAATTTCTACAAAATTAAGCTCAACACAAATGTATATTCTTTCACAAAATTTATTAAAAAATAAAAATGTAAAGTTGATTAGAAAATTTCTGAATAGACCAACGATGAAGATTGTGAGAGATTTGGCGATTCGTGACTAGACCAACTTAGAATATGGCGAGATAGAGAGAGTTGAACTTAATTTTGTTGAAATTATTAATGCTATTGTGAAGAAATATTTTGTTGTCCACTAGAAGTAAAATTTTAGTTTGCAATGTGATTCAACATTGATTGAGATTCCTAGGTTGTAGATTGGGTTGATATCTCATTGAGACGTTGTTGTTTGCTGTCATCTGTCTTATGGTCCATTTTCATTTAAAGCGAAATTGAACTAGTGTTTTTAATTGGTCCCTTAACCGTGCATGTTTTGGAGATGGGGAGTTACCGAACTTTATATCCCAAGTTAATTGTTTTTCATATCCTAGAAAAAAGGAAACCTTTTTTTTTCTTCTACTCATGTGCTTGTAAGTCAGATTCAAGTGATAGGGCTTGAACTAGATTTTATGAATTTAATCTGGATAAATTTTACTGGCATGTCATCATGAACAGGGTAACTTCATTTATCTTTGATTGAAATCGTTTTCATTAAGGTTGCTTTATTTTTCATTTTGTTGAGTCATATTTGCAAACTTATATTCAATTTTAGTGTCTTTGTCATGCTCATAGTCCTATTTGACTTTTTTCCCCTATTTATCTATGCTTGTAAAATAGTTTCAACGATGACTTCTTAGGAAATAGATAGATATTTGAGTTCTTTATTCTTAGTAAAATAGATAGATATTCGACTTACTCATGATTCTCTGATGTTTCTCCAATTTCTCTAATTCATTATTTAAACAAAATTTCCTGCACCATATTTTATTGCAGCAGCATTTGTCTTAGTTGGACCAATTAGTTTTATTGTCCACAGGAATAACTGGATCAAGAAGCTATTTGAAACAGTACTCTAATTGAAATGGATCAAGAGGCTGCTCGAACGGCAAGAGAATCTCTAGATTTGGCGTTTCATATCTCAAACATCCTCGACACAGGGCTGGATCGCCACACCCTTTCTGTTCTTATTGCTCTTTGTGACCTGGGTCTCAATCCAGAGGCATTAGCCGGTGTTGTTAAAGAACTTAGAAAAGAGCCCGCATCATCTGCCGGAACCACGGTTCTTCCTCCATCATCAATTCCCTAAAAAGTTTGGTCCATTTTCTTCCTTCTCTTTTTCTTCTTAATAGTAAATGTTGTGATGATGACTTTTGATTTTCTCTTTTTTGTGTTTATCTGAGGAATCTTTTGCTTGTTATGTTTTATATGTTTTTCAAATGCAAAGCCCACTGATTTGATAGTTTTGTGATAAGACTTTATACTTAGATTAGACCCAAACCATAAGGGAAATGGAATTACTATCTATATATAAATGAGTATTAGGTTATTTGAAAGGGAAGGAGAATTTTAGGGTTGATTTTGGAGGTGGCGAGCCGCCATCAAGGTGCTTGAGGAGGGGTGTCGAGCTGCCATCATCGCTCTCGGAGAAAGCAAACTTCTCTGATTATTTGTAAGTTCTATTTATCAATTAATCAATCGGTTTTTTGTTCTATTCCATTGTTCTTCGATTTGTATCCTAGGAGTCCTATCATTTTGCTTCAATTTTCGTTCTCCTTTTAAATTCCATTTCATGGATAGTTGGAAAATGATATACCGAAGTTATTGTTTCGGCACTTTAGCTCTTAGCTCGAAGATCCATATATCGATGAATTCCCTTGGAAGACTTTATAAAGATTTGTGGTCTTGAAAATTTTAAGAGATTTGGGTCAAATTTTCATGAGTGCAAGGGTGGGCAGAACGATCCTGTACCTGCAGTATAATAATGTGCTTGTTTGATGTAATTGTTAAACATATATAACTTATGGATCATATTTAAAATGGTTAATTTCACTTATCATCCAATACGTTTGAATTTTTTTCATCAGACACCTCGAACGATCTTTGTTTTTTACAACCAGCAATTCAAATCTATTGATTTTTCATATAACACCTGGAGCGTTAAATTTTTTTAATGATAATTTATCTGTCACCTGCTCTTTTTATTTTACCGTCTAAATAATTTTTGTCTACTCAAGTTTGATTTGCACACTTAAACTCAAAAATTCTTTTGAAAAACTTGACATTAGAAGTTTGGTTACGGGAAGATGCAACTCTGAAGCGATCGAAGAAAATTAGAGATGATGAGGGCCGATCGGCTAGACAAGGCGATAAAATGACGTCGAAAAAAGTTAAGCTTGCGTTTGTAATATTGGTTGTTAGAAATGTTTGTTTGAGGTGTTTAGTATAAACATTTAGGATGTTCATCAAAATTGATGTTATTTAAAATATCAAATATATATGACTAATGCTACAGTTATATTATTATTTTAGATTTTTATAATACATACTGATGTGTAAAATAATGATTGATATAGTAAATGTATTATTAATTTTTTATGATTTCACAACGTTAATTAAAATCATACTAATAATTTCTTGACACGTTAACATGTATTTTAATAATATATAAATGAGACAATAGACATTAGATATAGACTTAATTAATATATTTAATTTAAAAAAATAAAAAGTATATAATAATTTATACTTGAATATAAAAATAGTTAGAATAAATAGGTTGAACTTTAAATATTTTCAATAACCAGGCTTGAATTTTAAATACGTTGACAAATACTTTGATTAAAGAGGATGACCCATTTTCTAAATCATCGACATCCTCTAAACTACCTCTTCAGCTGATTGATGAGAGTGGTACATACGTTGATCTATCAGAAGCTGTTCGAATACCCTCTTCATTTGCCTCATTAGTTATTCATATGAATTGGTCTAAAAGGCTTTCAGATAAATATGACACTCGTTGCCTTGAAAACTTGCCGGAAGTTTTCAGAAGTGGACCCATAACCAAAAAAGCTCGCACCGAGCCTCTCTCCTTGTACACCTGTCTTGAAGCTTTTTTACGTGAGGAGCCCTTGGTCCCTGAGGACATGTGGTTAGCCCTTTGCTCTCTCTCTCTAGAAATCAAGACCATGATTAATGTATGATCCATAGGCTTCATGAAATTGATGACCATTTGATATTAAACTTAGTCTTCAAGTCCATGTTACACTACAAAAGGATAGACAACTTTTTTTTTTATTTTCCTACTTATGCGACAGTAGAAAAAACAAAATAATGTGCTGTTTTTCTTTCATTCTCATGAAAATGCGTTGGGGACATGTCAGCTATAATTTGCTTCTTCCACATTCTTTTGAATGATTTGGCATGTTGAATTCTTTGAAAAATCTTCTGTTATTTTTTATAGTTTTTCTCTTCGTGGACCTTTTCTTTCACTTCTAGTCATATTTGGGTACCCTCTGATTATTGTGTAGGACACTATTGAATGTAATTTTAAAGTCTTTCTCTGTTCAGTTGTTGGACGGGGATTATTTTTAAGAGTTTTGAATATTCATTGAGTGGCACAGCTGAATTGTTTATTAATCAATCTAATCGGGCTGATCCTTTTGTTAATGTACAAAGGTACTGTCCAAGATGCAAAGAGCGGCGACAAGCAAGTAAAAAACTCGATTTTGTCTAGTTTTCTTCTGATCCGACGATGATTTTTTTCTTTTTGATGCATAGTGTCACACACATTCAAATGTTTTATTGGACAAAACATGATATGTAACCTATCAAAAGTAGGTTTTCGAGTTTATTCCCGAGCCTCTTTGTTTTTATTTGTATCATTGTGATGTTAATTGGTTTAGGCCTGATGTAGATTCTCGAGGAGAACAGGTGGTGTACAATTTTGATGATAGCCACATATCCCTTATACACGAAGAAGAGGTTAAGTCTGCTGCTGCATATGTCCTCTTCTATCGGCGAGTGAAGACAAATGATGCGATTCTAAGCAATGCTTCACCGTCTTCTCCGGTGATTGTAAGACCACGTTTTAAAAGTAGCAACTTAGTGCGTCCGAGTAGGAAGAAGGTAAGAATATACGAATTTTCTTCCTTGAAAAATATTTGAATTCTTCTATTATACTTTGTCTTCGGAAAAGGGTCGTCGAATATCATGAAAAACATTAGCTTTTATGTTCAGTTACAAAGCCTTCGAGGGTCTCTATATTCTTTCGTCAAATAGATGACATAAATTTCTGGATTTGAGATCAGCTGATTGGCCGTTGATGACCCTAATCACTCACTTGGATGTTCTTATTTTTATTTTTATTCATTTAAAGAAAAGACACCTATATGTTTGTACAAGATTATTGTTAGAAACATTATACTAAAACACTGTTTCCGATTCTAGCGACAACCTAGATTCGATACTAATGACTAAGGGGATATAATACACTAACATCTATGAAGTTGTAATAATTTACACATTTTATGATTACTAACATATCCTTACAATTATTTCCTATCAAGGGGCTTGTGTTCTCCTAAAGATTACCAATGTATACTCGGGGAAGATTGATTTTATTTCCACCGTCGAAGACAGTCATTTTCAGATTGAAGCTTAGAATTCTGGAATGGAGGGTGATCTGTATTTTGAGGTTGCAGGGCTCCCATGAACTCTGGAGATTGATTAGGCTTGGCCAATTTGAGGAGAGAGAATGATGTACCCAAAAATCAGTATGGAGCAGTGTCTTTGAGGCTGAGCTAATGGGTTTCTATGTCATTGTTTGGGGAATGAACGAAGAAGGTTGTAAGTTTCCTAGACTCGAGCTCAAGTTAATGGTAATTTTATATTTCATCGTTCCATTTTATGCATGTTTTTGAACTCCGTTGGGATTGAACCGGCCCGTTCGGCCACTCCGACGATTGAAACCAAAGATAAACGTTGGGCTCTCTTATTTTGATTTGCTCGATTTGGTTTTGGTTCTTGGTTTGAACTCGGTTTTGATCCTGTTTATTATTCAAATATTTACATTATGTGTACTGAGTTGGACATTGGATTAGTCACATCTTAAAAATTACCTCTCTCTAATTTGCATGTCCCATAACCGATCGGTTTCCATTGGTTCGGGATTCGGCTTTTAAAAAAAAATCAAAGTCCATTTTGTTATGAGACTTAGGTTTCAATTTGGTGTTTCGATTGCTTAGCCAACTTAGAAAAAACGGACATAATCGACTAGAATCAAGATCTGATTAGAACCATTGATTTTTATTCATTTTTATTCTCAACTCTTCAAAATCGTATTTATGGTTTGATTTTAATCTTTGAAAGTAAAAAAATTATAAAATTAAAATCAGACTGCTGATAAAATTTAATATAAATATTAAAATATGATTTTAAACTTAAGTCAATTACTCTAAATTGGAACTAACACTAAAAGTATATTTTATTTTATTTTTAAAACATTTAATAGAATCATGATTAAATTGAAATTCATTGTATTTCTATTTTTAGATGAGACCGGACGACCAGTCTCACCCATAAAAATCCGACCATACGTGTCTTCGAAGAAACCGCACGAAGAAATATACATGTCACACCATTACCATCACACGTACAATATTAATGAAAAATATAATAAACTCTAACCCAATAACCTAGCGACACCTGCCTCTCACCACCACCGGCAACCCACCCTTTATCCTCAAAGTAAGCGAAAGCAAGTGCTCCGGAATCCTACTCCGATCGACCGCACTAATTTCAAACCTCTCCATTGAAGAAGCTACGATGGCTTTCATCTGTATAAATGCCATTTCTTTTCCGAGGCAAATTCTCAGACCGCCGTGAAACACCGGGTACCGGAACGGACTCTCTTGCCGGCAGATCCCGTTTTCCAGCCACTTCTCCGGCGAAAATTCCGACCAATTCTTCCCCCATATCTTCTCCATCCTCCCCATTGCATACGTGTGGTACGTCATAAACCACCCTTTTCCGATGAACGTCCCGTCCGGCAATACGTCGTCGTTTAGACAGACTTTTGAGTCCACCGGCACCGGCGGATATAGCCTCATTGTCTCCGACAAGGCTGCATGCAAATACTGCATTTCGCGGATTTCGTCGAAACTGAAAGGATCGCCGGTTTTTTTCCCATATTTGCTTCGAATATTTTCTAATTCTTGTAGAATTTTTTGCTGAATTTCTGGTTTTGATGATATGAGCCAAAAAAACCAGCTTAATGCAGAAGAAGTGGTGTCTCTTCCGGCGAGAATGAAGCTTATGATTATATCCCGGAGAAACTCGCCGGAGTTTTCGGGGTTCCCCATGAACCGGGAGAGCAAATCGGCGTCTTTCTCCGTGATTTTCTCTTCCGATCTTGACTTTATGATCGAGTCTGCAAAGTTATGAACTGTTTGGATCGATTTTCTGAGAGTTCTCTCCGAACCCAAATTGAAAAATTTCTTGATTTGCCACAGGAACGGCAAAGCATACATGAATCGCCCGGAGCTGAGCGTCGCCGCCGTTTCGAAAGCCGCCATGAATTCCGAGCTCGAGTACTTTCCGTCGCCGGAGAGACAACCAGGGTCGACATTAAACGCTAATTTGCAGACATTATCAAACGCAAATCGCTCTAAAACATCTTGTAAATCCAAAATATTTCCATTTTTAGAAGCTTTTTCGAAAAGTGGGAGAAGTCTCGTCTGAGTTTCGACTGTAACATTATCAATAACGAAATAACGAAGAGATTTTGTGTTGAATTCATAACTCGCCGTCTTTCTCTGTACCTTCCAAATTTCTCCGTCGGAGTTGAAGATTCCACGGCCGAGAAAATCCTCAAGAAGAAATATAAATTTTGGTCCTTTAGGGTAGTTTTCGAAGTTGGTTTTCAGCATGTGCTCCACGTTCAAAGGGTTCGCCGTGATTACGCCGTGGACTTTCCCGGGGCGGCGGAAGACGACGGTGTTCGTCGGAAGATTGCCGAGAATTTCGGTGGTCCAATCAAGAAAGCGGTGGCGGTTCAGGAGGAAGTCCGGCAAGTTATGAAGGAAAGGATAGGTTTTGAAGCCATGGCAGTGTTTCTGGTCTTTAACACAGAAAGCGAAGAAGTAAACGCTGAGGAAGAGAGAGCAGAATGAGAAGAAAAGAATGGTTAGAGAGAGAAACTCCATTAATGGCGGAAGCAGGTTCCAGGAGAAGAAGATAATTTCCAAAGGATGATAACCTAGGGAGACGAAGGGAAGATAATAAACGCACAAAAATATGACACGTCACAAATCAAATGCAAATTATTGAAATAAAATTATAAAAAAAATATATAATTAATTAAATTATTTTTTCCCAATTTTCATTGAAAATATATAAATAATGACAAAATATAATTTGTCTTTCAAGTTTATGGACGCTAATAAATATCTTGGTTTGGTCTAAGTTCATCGAGTGAGATATTTGATCGGGGCATCGACAATTGACGTTAATAAAAGCATTTTCGGAGCAATATATTGTCGAATGTGTGACTAAATTAAGAAAATAGAGAGTTTACTAGCTATATCTTAACATCGATCAAGCTCATATAAACTTTAAACCATGCAAACCGACCTTAAATTTGTTGGCAAATAATTATGATACTTAAGCAACAAAATTCACTTTATTTTTTAAATATTTGAATAGATTAATTATTATCATAAATCATTAATTAACCCGAACTTTTTGTTTGATTTTTTTTCTTCTCCAATTATTAAGTGTAAGTTATTGTATTCATTCCCTACTCATATTCGATGTAGCGACATTTGTCACTATAGAAATAGACCGAATGGTTCGATTCGGGCGAAAAAAAGGATTTCCAAAGATGGGTCAATTTCGAGTTTAGCATGCAGTATGTTAAGCGCTTGGTTGCTCGAAAAATGATGTATTAGACGAAAAAAACTTATATTTTGTTGGCCTAACCCGAGTTTGTTTTCTTCTCTTGCTAAACTTTTTTTAATTTAAAGAACTAATAAATATATCTACAAGTACATAACTATGTTTTAAAGTAGAGAAAAAATCTAATTGAGGCTCGAGTTTTGAGTAAATAGTCCGATACAAACCTAAGTTTTAAAAAATTAATTTTGGGCTCATCGAACGTCAGATAAGGACGCAATCATTCTTCTTCGAATGCACTCACCCTCATCGGACATCTGCTACAGACGCAACAACCTTCTGATCAGACGTCTAATACAGATACACTAATCATCTAATTTTTTAAATTTTTTTTTTTTAATTAATTTGACTAAGCAAATCTTATCAGAATGACATGAAATTTTTACTACAGATTCACAATAATAAAATAGACTAATCTGTAATTTTTTAATTTTTTTGACATTTATAAAAAAATTTGTCGTAAAATTATAATAAATCGTAAAATTATTGAAAATTTACGAAATTTTGTCGGAAGTCTAAAGAACACAAAATTATTTTTTTAAAATTTAGTCTCAAATCAGGCTATTTATCTAAAACTTGGGCCTAAATTCAGTTTTTACCCTTTGAAGTATTATCGGAGGCTCAATATTAAATATTCATAATTAATTTTGAGTCTCTATAATTTTCAGGATTTATTTTGGATGCAAGATTTGTTAATTAATTTAAATTTTTGGATGTTTTTTTCTTGAGATATCAAATAAATTAATAATTATTTTTCATAGGAATAATACTAAATTTATTCATCATTTCAAAATTTAAATTTTCTTTTTATGTGATAATTACTAGTTATTAATGATATGATCATGTTTGTTTTACATTTTAGGACATGATTATTGATTCCTACCGGAACGACACAACTGCGGTATCTATTGATTAGCCGAGCAAATAAGAAACCCGAGGATCCAACGAAAAGTCTTGGGAGGAGCTCGACCCGGTTATCGGATTAGAACGTGCCATGACTGAAGCTGATTCTCCCTCACCGAGCCCGAATTGTTTGGAGAAATAGCTCAAGTGAATTGAATTCTAAATTTGGGCAACCTCTTAATAAAATCTTGTTTTAACTCCGGTTTTTTTATTGGAGTAAAATAGTGTTTGACTGTATCTTTTTTTAACCAAATCCATTTTTTTCTCTTCATAGAGGTGGAATCGGTATTGTTCGGTTTACTATTGGTTCTTAACCAAATTCATTTTCTTTTGTTTTGGATGAAGAAAACTGAAATCAAACTAAAGAGAACTTCGATTTTCGATTCGGTTTTCGGTTATTCTCCTTTGGGTTTTGGTTCTCAAGTGATTTCCAATATGTGTTAGTTTTATCTCGGTTTTGGTTAGTTCTACAATAAATTTGAAAATTATTATTATTTTTCTTAATAAATTCGGTTTGCATCGGTTCTAGTTTTGAAAGCAAGAAACATCATAACCGAACCAAACCAGAGTTATCAGTTAAAAACCGAACATAGTCCACTCATAATTCTGAACTCCGAGATAACAATGATAGTATCCTTAATCCCACCTACCTCTAAATTTTCAAGCCTTTAAATCCGATTATTTTATGTTCGACTTCATTTAGAATCATGGGTTAGGAAAATCATGTCACGAATTAAAAACTAAACAACTAAATTCAATCATATGGTCGGAACATAGTTCACATAATCATAATCAATTAATTATTTAAATTTGGACATACGTTGATCTTAAGTGTAACACCCGACTTTTTTCATATACCTTAAGTTTTATCAATGTTAAATGCACGAAGTTAACTTATGTTGACCGTTAAGATTAGTTGATTTTCAAGGAGATAAATTATTTAAAAGAGTTTAAGTCCTTCTAATGAAATTAAGTGAATTAGTTGATGGAACTATAGTAACAAAAATTACTCAATTTTGAGGTTTGTAGAGAAAGTTATGGGTTTTAGAAATTTATAGTTAGTAACAACCACCGAGTTGAAAATCAATAACTGGGTAGTTTTAGTTTTTCTGTTTTATCATGCTACAGATGAGCTTAAGTGACAAAGTAATCTTTACGAAATTATAGAAGACATCAAAAGAAGAAGATTGATAGGTTGAACAACTCGATTGGAGTTGTGGTGCAAAAGTTATGCATGTTATAAGTTGACGAATGGAAACTAGACTAAGGAAATATAAACTTTTGAGCAATATTCGGTGTTTCGTATCTTTGATACTTTTACGCTCTGAATTTGAAGTTTATGTCTTCTACAAAGTTAAACTAGACTCAATAAGAAGAAGAATGACGTATCATAGAAATCTAAGTTGTAGAACAAAAGTTATGAAAGTTTTAACTGACGGTCGACACCTTAAAACTCTCGGGTTTGAAAATCGGTCGACACTTTGACACAAGCAGTCGACACCTTGACTTTTCAAGCTATAGAGGTCGACCTACGAACAGTGGTAGGTCGAAACCTCGTGTAGAACCGGTCGACGCCTTGTTTAAAACTCATTTCTCTTAGCTGCTAACCCATTTTCCCGACCTCCTTCTTCCATCTCTTGAGTTCTCTCAACTTCCAAGTGAGATTTTGTGAGTTTTATGAGTGTTTGAGAGTGAGTTTTCAAGTTGGGTACTCAAATTTGTGCAAATGCGTGTCTCAGAAGCTTGAGATGTGCCTTAGAAGTTTGAGCTATGAAAGTTGAAGCCTATGTATATATTTCTACTACTATAATGCTCAATTTATGAAATTGGAGAGCAAGATGGTAGGATTATTGTTAAATAGACGTGCATGCAAGAGATTTTAAGTGAAAACTTAAGGTTTCAAAAATGTAAGACGAAACTTATTGATTTCGGAAAACATATATTTTAGTGGATCTTCAGCTACAAGTTCGGCCACGACTCCTTCATATGAAATGTAGTAAACAGAATAAGGAAGAGATTGATATCAAATAATTGCATGGAATTTAGATAAGTATAGAAAGAGTTATGAGCCCCAAAATTTAGATAAAAAACAGAAATAAAATATTGGGTACTTATTTTAGTTAATTGTGATTTTTAAGGTATTCTTGAAGACAAGTCAAAGAAATTAAAGGAAAGTGAATAAGAATTCAGCTCAGAAACG
>QAOC01048620.1:0-28314 GCA_003255005.1 Begonia fuchsioides | reverse complement strand
GTGGAGGAATTTAAATATTTTATTAAGTTTTATGAAAACTTGTTTGAATGAATTGTCGTGTTTTGAATTATCATGTTAAGAACTTATGTTAAGTAATTCGATGGGCAATGTTTGAATGTTTTGTGTTATTGCCTATCTATGACATGCAATGAACGAAATGATATTTTGATATATATTTCTATGACGTGTTTTATAAGTATGATGAAATCACATTTTTAACAATTTTTAATGTTTTACGCTTCCGCTACGATTTTAAATCAAAAGTTTTGAACGAGATTTTAAAAATCAAAATTTTACCGTTGTTTTTAAAGAACAAGATGTTACATTAAGCCAGTATTTTTTCTAATTAATTTTAAAGTGATTTTTTTTAAAATTCAAAGTTTTTTTTTTAATTTGTTTTACCATTTATAATATTGTACATTTTGACCATATTAACTGAAATTTCTAAAGAATCAATTATAAAATTGAAATTAGTTAAAAAAAAAAGAAAATGAAGAAAAAGAAAATAAAAAATATATGTTTCTGCTCCATTACACCAGCTCCCACCACGCTTCTCATTTATACGTGTTCTTCATCTTCTCTTTATCTCTGTGTAAAACCATTCCTCTTACAACTTCACTCAACGCCCATCGCCGCCGCGATACGCCAATATCAGCCATGGCTCTGATTCTTCCTGTCTCAATCTCAGTCCTCGCCCTCTTCATCTCCTATCACATCTACCGACGCCGGCGACTCGGGCTCCCGCCTGGCCGATCGTCGGAAATCTTTACCATATAAAGCCGGTGAGGTTCCGATGCTACAATGATTGGACCAAAATCTATGGCCCCATCATCACCGTCTGGTTCGGCTCGAATTTGAACGTGGTTGTTTCGACGGCGGAGCAGGCGAAAGAAGTGCTCAAGGAGAAGGACCAGAAGTTGGCCAACCGCCACCGGAGTAGATCGTCGGAGAAGTTTAGCCGGAACGGGACCGATTTGATCTGGGCTGATTATGGGCGGCATTACGTTAAGATGAGGAAAGTTTGTACGGTGGAGCTTTTCTCCGGCAAGAGACTCGAAGCTTTCCGGGCAGTCAGAGAAGATGAAGTCACCGCCATGGTTGACTCAATTTTCGAGGACTGCATGAAACCTGGTACGATTTTCTTCTTTTGTTATCAAATCATTGATCTAATATTGGATTCATTAATGTAATAAATATTTAATATTATCTGCACCCAAATCTAATTAAAAATTAAGTTGGTCAGATTTGTTTTTTTTTTTAATTAAGAGCAAGAAAAATTAAAAAATTATACTATATATTCGGCGCCTCCCTCAGCACCGCCGAGCACATCCCGTGGCTACGATGGATGTTCCCGTCGGAGGAATCCGCGTTCGCCGAGCACGGCGCCCGGCGGGACAGACTTACTCGAGCCATCTTCGACAAGCACCGGCGAGCTCGCGAGAAAACCGACGTTTCCGAGCAGCACTTCGTCGGCGCATTGCTTGATCTTGAAGATAAATACGATCTCAGCGAGGATAATATCCATGGACTTCTCTGGGTATGTTAAAAAGCTTTGCAAAGTGTCATCCATGGAGTTATTTAGCTGAAAATTGAAGCTTTTTTTTGCAGGACATGATAACTGCCGGTATGGACACGACGGAGATCGGAGTAGAGTGGGCAATGGCGGAGCTGATAAAAAATCCGAGGGTGCAGAAAAAGGCTCAAGAGGAGCTAGACCGAGTCGTGGGAGTAGAAAGGGTCATGTCGGAGCTCGATATTCAAAGTCTCCCTTATCTCCAGTGCATATTCAAGGAGGCTCTCCGGCTACACCCTCCAACGCCAGTGACGCTCCCCCGCCGGTCAGGCGCCGCGGTGAAACTCGCCGGCTACAGCATCCCAAAGGGCTCGATAGTTCACGTAAACGTCTGGGCCTTTGGCCGGGACTCCGCGATCTGGAAAAACCCGGCAGAGTTTTGGCCGGAAAGGTTCATGGAAGAGGACGTTGACATGAAGGGTCATGATTTCCGGTTGCTCCCGTTCGGCGCCGGGCGGCGGGCCTGTCCCGGAGCTCAGTTGGGAATCAGTTTGGGGACGTCGATGTTGGGTCACCTTTTGCACCACTTTGACTGGGGCGCCGCCCATGGAACCACCGCTGCGGAGGTTGATATGGCGGAAAGTCCAGGGTTGATGAGCTATATGAGCTCGCCGTTGATGGCTGTTGCCTCGCCGAGGTTGCCACCACAGTTATACAAACGCCGACTTTAGTCGATGTGTGTTTTGGGACCATGTTGTGAGTCATGCGCTTGGTAATATAATGTGTTCGGGGGGTAATGAAAACATCAAAGTGAATAAAATTGATATAAACTTTTCAACCAAGTTTACAGACATAGTTAATGTGTTTGTTAAGTGCAAGATTTCGATGAACAAACTTTGAAATTCAAGATATCAGCGGCAAACTTGAAAGATCGATGCATCGCAAATATAATAACGAAGCACGTAGTATCACATTTTAGGCTACATAAACATTAATCACGCTACCCAATTGGCTATGCTCCACATACATTATATAATTGATAAACGATGTCATTGTCAACTAATATTTATATAATTTTTTATTTATAAATTAAAGATTCTAGAAAATATAATAAATAGGAGAGAGAATCTAGGGTTTTTGTTATTTTTTTCTGCGACTTCCAAGGTCTATGGAAGCGGATTTCTCTGAACTTTGCATGGAGCTCTTCGTTATCTTCCTCCATCTGTTTCCAGCCATCAAAACGTGGCGTTTCTCCGACATCCCACGCTTCGTCTCTCTCTCTCTCTCTCTCTTCTCTATATTTGCAATCTCTCTCTTTCTGCATATTTTCGCCATCGCCATGGCGACATCTTCTCGTACGCTCAAGCACCTCTCTTCCGTTGCCAATGGCGTCGTCCATAGATGCGCTAAGTAAGCTTTCTCTCTCTCTCTCTCTGTCTTCCCATTTCTCTCTCGGTCAAGATCTACCCAGATCGATAAAATGAAAAAGAAGAAGAAGAAGAGAGATTAAAGATTGTTTTGGTGCAGAAAATTGGAAACTTCGATGGAAGAACTCGTCGAAGAGTTTGAAGGAAAATGGAAAGGAGAAACGGGAAGCTATTCGAGGATGTTAATGGAGTTCTGCAGCGCGAAAGCCATGGCCATCCTCTGCGAAAATCTGCAACACGACATTAACGATGGGTCTTTCAGCCGATTAACATTCGACATGATGAGAGCTTGGGAGATTCCTTCTGTTGCTGACGAAGAATCTTCTTCCTTCACGGTCTGACCTTTATCATACCTATTTTTTTCTCATTTTCTACGACCAAATGTAAATTATGCTACCTTAATCTTAGATGGAGACGATGAACATAAAATTTACGTCTTAGAGTTCGGTGTTGAGATATTAATACTCTCATTTGTTTTTTTTTAATATAAATTAATTAAAGTGAGAATAGTAGAATTATTTTGTGTTTCTGTTCTCGAACATTATGAATGATTTGAAGAATGCGAGGTGTGGAAAGAGGTGAAGGTGGGCTTTGATTTGCAGGAGAGTTCCGGCAAAGAGGTGGAAGACGGAATGCTGCCGGAAAATATAGCTACGGCGGTGGACGACACTTCTCTCTTCTACTCCGATCTAATGCCATTACTTGTAAGAAAAACTACATAGAAATTATCAAATTACAAGTTGTACTGAATGGATATCGATCAATTATCTTCCAGCTAAAAAAATCTATTAATTTGAGATGTAAAATGAATAATAATTTAATTATTTATTCCAAAAATTCGAGTTTTTAAATAAAAGTAATTTAATAATTATTTTTTGAATCTTGCTTTCATTGGATTTGCAGGTAGACAATGAAGCAGGCGTAGGAGAAGATGCATTCGTGTGGTTAGGTACACTATGTCCATTAGTTGCTGACGTCATCAATGGCAGATTCATCTTCGAAATTCTCACAGCACCCACTGCCTATCGTCTCCATTTTCCTGCCTACGACAAATTTCTCAAGGAAACCCACAAGTAGTTTCCAATTATGTGCCTCGGTTTATTCCCGATAAGTCGAGACAATTCGATAATTTTGTAACTTTTATTTCATAGATTTGTTCAACGGTTGCAAGGCCAATCAGCTCCGAAGGGTGTGGTGCTCGGTGACGACGAGTTTTTGTTGCACGTCGAAGGAACAACCACTTCACTACGTGTAGTTCAACACATCGGAGCGGTCAGTCGGCCAGGTATTTGAGTTCGACCTAGTTTCAGTATGAATCGAATATGAAATTATAAAATATGGTAGAATTTTGATTTATCCTGATCTAGTTCTATATACATATATTTATTATATTTAGATGAGTTTAAGTGATTGCATTGAGTTTACAACTGGTGTTTCAGATTATATGAGATTTTATTTGGTTTTTGGTCGAATTTTATCCACTTTTATAGCATTTTTCGACATATGAACATGTTCTAGTTTAACGGTTTTTAAGAATTAGAATCAGAATCGAACAAAAACCAACGGTTTCAATTCAGACGATAGTCCTTGTTCTATTTTGCCTACCCTTGGTATTTCTTTTCAAGCATCTTGATGGATAAACTCGGATTTTTACGACCATACTAAGATCAAAATTTTACATATTGTAGGACGGCTAACTTTAACTAATTACGCACTATATTTCGAGGCATCCGGAATTTTAGCATTCGATGACGCCATAAAGATAGACCTTTCAAAGGACATCAAACACACCTTGAAACCGGCCTGCACCGGCCCTTGGGGGGTGCCTTTGTTCGACAAGGCCATCGTCTACGAATCTCCTGAAATGTGAATTTTTTTTTTCAATTGTCTACAATAGCATAATCTAAAGATTTCGATCTTATTATTTGATAATGTGCGCTGATTTAATCTAGATCAGCGGGAGTCATACTTGAATTTCCAGAGATCACAAGCTCCTCGAGACGCGATCGATGGCTGGTATTAACGAAAGAGATCATGCTTTTGCATCGTTTCTTAGCGAAATTCAAGGTCGATAATCCGTTTCAAGCTCGGGAAATGCATGGCCGGACAATACTGGGGATCACAAGGCTTCATGCGACGAGAGAGCTACTAAAAATATCACCTCCGCCGCCAGAAAAGTTCTTAATTTTGACTCTGTGCGATGATCTTCCGAAGGGCGATTACATACTACAAGAGTTGGCCGAGAGTCTGAAGAAGGTCAATACCCGATACCCGTGCAGTGCCGGCTCGGTACTCAAAAGAACAAATGCTCGGCAAGAAATAATCCCGAGCGATGACCTGAAAGAAGAAATCGAGGAATGTGAAAGTAGGGAAGTTCTTAGCTCTTTAGAGACTGCAGTGAATCAAGCCATGGAAGAAGAAAAAGAAATGTCAGTAGCTAAAGCCACTGCTGAGGCTCTGAAAGAGGAAGGAGTTGCTGAAAGTGCACTTGTTCTTATGGTAAAACTAGAATTTATTTGGCTAAAATTGTACTTTCTCGAGTAATAATTTCACTCACCGGACGATTTTCGCGTGTAATGTCGTAGGAGCTGCTTAAGCCGATCCGGAAAGAGCTGCTGCCGAGGTTGAATCGAGTTTTCACATGGAAGGAACCAGCAATTACTTTTACTGTTTTAGCTGCAGCAATTACAATGACATACAAGTAAAAAATCGTTTCACTAAATTGAATAACGTATTTCTATATTTATCTTCTTATTGTACATGCTGACGTGCAGATATGTCATTGGTGCAGTTAATATGTTAAATTATTATTTTAATATAATACATTAAATCCACTTTAACTATGTCAATCGCAGCTCAACACACCAGCCTATATAATAAGAATTGATGTTAAGAAGGTAAACTTACTATTAAATTATCGAATAATGATCGAACAACTTGTGGGTTTGTCGTGTAGGGAATGGGTGGGCAAGGCATTAGCAACCTTGTTGTTGTGGCTAGTGGCAAAGATGGTTCGAGCCAGAAAAGAGCGGGACGACGAAAAATGCAAAGAGATCGTTGTTAGTAAATCTTCGGAAAAAATAACAATGGAGAGCATAGTTTCGGCTCAACATGGATTGCAAACCCTGCATGAGATGGTTCTAACAACTAATGTAGCAATTCTCAAGATTTGGTCCATTTTTGTCTCTAAAACTCCAAAGGTAAACCGTAATCTCTATGCTTTCGGTTGAATCATTAGTCCAAGTCAATTTAAGGACAACGTTGTCTTAAAAAATCTAAAGAGTAAAGATCTATAAATTTTATATGAATCACAGCTCAACACGTTAGTGCGCATAATCAGAATGTATACTAATAAAGGAAACCTAGTATTATCCAAATTTAAATTGAAACATAAACATGTTATGATCAAACTAGGTAAAAAGAGAACAATGAAGTCCACGTTTTAGAAAGATTGAAGTAATTTTTACCTTTTGACGCAGCATTCGAACATGGTGATGACTGCAATATCGGGGATGGCAATGGTGCTGGCAATTGTTCCGACGAAGTTCATCATCATAGCCATCATTTTGTTAAGTTTCACAGCAACATCAAGACTCGGAAAGTATATGGTAAATGCGAGAGTAAATAGAAGATTGAAAGAATGGTGGGACTCAGTTCCTGTTGTTCATGTCAAAGTATCCAATTGAGCAACATCAGAACCTATCTATGTTCTGGTTTCTGTAAGTAAAATATGCTTTAAATTGAACCTCATTGTGGGGAAAAAAAATGAACAGCTACAAAAAAACTCAAGATATATTAATTGTAACAAATCATGACATTCGGTTGAATCCAAGAACACTGAAAAATTGGGATTTTATCTGTTTAATCATTAATCTAGTGTGAAAAAAAATCACAACATGCTACAAAAACCAGCGAAATCAAAGTTAAAGTGCACCGAATAACAGTGAAAAACTCCCAACAGTGAAAAAAATCTCAGAAAACTTACTGTAGCATCGTCATCGAAGGCCGAATCAGCTGCAAAAAAAGAAATGATATTCAGTGTGGAAGTGAAATTACCGCAGCCAAGATTAAGTGGGTTTTGAGTTCTGGATGCGAAACAGGTCCAGCATCAACGAAGGAAAGCCAAAGCCGCAGGTTGAAAAGTTGGACGAAAATCGGGAGAAAATGATAAACAAAGGAGCACATAAACTCTAATTGCTCTATTTTTTGCGTTTATAAATATATAATTGTACGTTAATTTTCGTGTATATCTATTTTATTTCAAAGTGTGTTGACTTCCAACGAATTCTTCCTCTTGGTTATGAATTCTTTCCCTCTGCCGTGTGATTTAGTTCTTGATGAAGTGAAATTCACCTTGTTTCCAAGTATTTGAGACATAATGCCGATGGTGATGGTCTGATAAATTATGATGATTTCGTAATGGTGATGATGGCAAAGTGACAACTTTGACGAAAATACGGTTAACTGAAGATCCCTCATTTTATTTCGATTCTATGATTCGTAGCGAGTTTTCAAAAACAAGCCTCTTGGATCCACCTTGTTTGGTTTCATTTTCTTTCTTTGTTCTTATTAATTCATGGGTTATTTGAAGTCAGGAAAAGCTCAATTGGAATTGCTCGTTGCCAGAACTAAGGATGGACAAAACCGAACCAAAATTATAAACCAGATCAAAATTGTCAATTTTAATCCGGTATTAGTTCTAGTTTTTAAAAAACAGTAATTTATGACTCATTCTAGTTTTTAAGAGTAAAAAATCGTGAAATCAGAACATAAATCTTCGGTAAAAATTTTTTTAAATCGAATAAAACTCAACTCACCCTAATAAATCCGATATAAATCCTAAAATTAGTTATAAACTTGCTCAATTACTTAAAACTCGACCTAACTATAATAAAAAAATATTTTATTGTTATATTTTAATTTTTTTAATATAAAATAAAATCAACTTAAAATCAGAACGAAAAAAATTCTAATTCTAATTTTATTTTCAGATAAAACCAGGCTGAACCGACTCGTATCAACTCCTAACCAGAACAACAACAACAACGTAAATCATCAAGTATTTGATAGCCGAGAATGCCCATGTGCCGTGATCGACTATCAATATAAACACAAAAACTACTACACGAGGCAAACAAAACATCTCTACCCCCTTCTTCCTAGATAATCCAAGCAAATCATAAGAACATAGCCATGGTTCATCAGCCACAATTCAGAAAAATGGTAGAGATACACCCGAGCTCAATGAACGGTTAAAAAACAGGTATATCCAAAGACATATGACGTAAAATCTTAAATTTTATCAAGAACAACAGGTTGTATTCCTTAAATATCCATGTTCTACTGACAAGCTATAAAGGGCGGAGAAAAGGTAAGAGTTTTTTTTTCGAGGAAAAAAACAAGAAAATAAAACAGAGATGACACGCAGAATACATCTGACACGACTATTTTCACCTGAAAGTTCTCTAAACGAAGTGCGCATGAAATATTACAGCAGAGCCCATGATATCAACTTGTAAAAAAAGCACCTTTACCTGCTTCAAAGCTCAAATTCCTCATCTCTAAGAGCCATTTCTGCCGCCTCTTCCTCCTCCTCGTCCAAAACAAAATACTCATTCTTCTCCACTGGCCTAAACATATAGAACATTACAGCATAAAACGCAAGGCTGGCAATCTCCTCAGCTGCATTGCTCACCCACCTATACTTATAAGCTGCAATGGTCTGAATAGCAAACACCACAATTCTTGTGAAATACAAGTACCCGATAACAACAATATAGAATTGCCTGAAAAGGGTGAGCTTTGCCAAATTCCTTGCTGCCTTACCGTCCGTCTTCGATGTCTCCCTCAGTGATCGAATTGACCAAACAATGGGGAATAAAATTGCACAGCAACAAATTATATCTACCAGCAAGAATACCTGATTCCAAGTAATCCAATCCTTAATGAAAGGACCTGTTTCGCCAATCACAACAGAAGCCACATTAGCTAAAACCTGTAGTGGGATCACAATCATCAAAACCTTCTTCTCTTTCTCTTGCAGAAAAGGCTTCAAAAACGACCATCCAGTACCAATCAACACGATGACCGTGAAAAGCAGAACAACGCGAATGAACTGAAAGATGTAGAACAACACATCCCAGCCGTGTGGGGTACCGGTGACCTTAATATAATGCTTGTCTTCCGCTGCGCAAATGAGATTCAAAGCTTTCATCAACAACAAAACCGCCATCAATAAATGGATCCGGTGGAAGGAGCGTTTATTCGTGTAGCAAACGTAGATCCACAGCCCTAGGAACGCCAAATAACAAAGTGAGAAGACGAAGAAAATGGAAGGGAGCTGAGTGAGACCAGCCGAGAGGTAATCCTTTGAGCCATCGGAATCGACGTTGTATAGTTCTGTGTGAACCTCCATTGAAACAGACGAATCAGAAGCACAATTAACAAAGAGGAGGCTGTATTCATTCGGAGAGGTCACCGGAAATGAACCATTATATGAGTTCTTAGCCGGCAGCGAAAGATCACTAAAAGTAAACAGGCGATTAATAGAGCTTGATTGAAGAACACATAGCTGTGGATTTTGCTGGATCTCAACAAGAAGCTGAATCAGAGACTCCTTAGATAGAAGAAAGAAGCCAAGAAGCGAAGGATCGACTTTTCCCGCTGACCTCGCGACGTCGATAGAATCCACAGAAATTAAAACGTTGCCGGTGTGCGTGAATCCAAACTCCTCGAAGAGAATCATCGGCCGACTATCCGACGAGATCGAGAGGGTTTTGATCTCGGCCGACGCAGGCGAAATAGTGAGGAAATAGAGAAAGAGTAGGAGGTGAAATACCGTCGTTCTTCCCATCGTTGCAACAATTGTCTCACACCGAGGCGGAGGATACGGCGGCGAGAGGAAGAGGTCTCAGAGTGCGACAGCGGAACGAGAGTTATCGGAGCACGACGACCATAAAAGCGCGTTCGATTGCAGGGAACGAAACGCCTTTTATTTACGATAAAGCCATCCAGTCTTGAGGCATCAATTTTTTCATCCGTTCTAAGATCTGAAACTAATGCATCCAATACGACGACGTCTCATAATATTGACGTTGACTCGACCTGATTTTGCCAAACCTACCTTTCAATTTCAACTAACAAAAATATAATTAGTTTTACTTTTATTTTCTATACATGTTATATACTTATTATATATATTAATTTGATTAGTTATGATGAGTCTAATTTAAGTAAATTTAATCAAATATAATTAAAATTATAGTAAGTTTATCTTTTTAGCATATCTTCTAATTATAAATACTGACACGTCAAATTGTAATTAGTTTAATTAAAATATATTTAATATATTATATTTTTAATATATATTCTCATGGTAAACGTTAATTTATCGAATTATTATTAATTTAATTAAAATATATTTAATATATTTTAATCTAAATAATAATTATTATATTTATTATAGTAATTATAGTTTGATATACATGCTCATCGAAAGAATAATCGTGATAGAAAGACACGTCAGATAGAAAGACACGTGTACGTACTAGATTTACGTGAGGCAGGTTCCATGAACTCGTCGCGGTATAAATGCTTGTTTCATCCGACCCGAATCTCATTGCAAAATGATGCGATTCCAGAGTCGGAGATCAACCTAAGCTATGTTGGATTGTCAGCTGAGCTGATTAAGGAGCTAGTTTTTCGTTTTCTTTCATCGATTATACGCTTCTTAATCGAATTTTGTATTGCGGAGCTCTTTTTTCGCCGAGTTTTGGTAAGAATCGCTGGTTTTCGTCTGATTAGGGTTTCGAAGAGCATTCCAAAATGCCTTCGGTAACCATCGATCTCGTTGTTCTCCCTCTGCTTCCATCCCCAAGATCCTTTCATGGCGTTTCGTCGTCACATCGTCTCAAGCGTCTTGAAAAAGGTGATCGTCGTGGTAATCTTAGTTAACAATTGTAGGCTCCTGCAAGAATTTTGTTTTTCGTTCTTCGTCTGGTTCGTCTTCTCTATTGTCTGCACGAAGTCGGGAATTCTTCCAAAGATTGGATTTTAGTTTTAGTCGTTGTCTCGAGATTTGAGGTGGATAAAGCCAAAAAAGCTCAGTGCCAGTCGCTGATCTTTTGATCAGAGAGTTTCTGCTCCAGTGTTCTAAGGTTGGTTTTACGCATTCACCTATTATGGATCTAAATGTAATTTTTTATGCTAAATTGGAACATTTACCTGTTAATTAACATGAATTGATAATTTTGGTTTCTGTCCCTTAATTATGTTCGTTAATTTCGCCAGCTTGTGCAATCATTTTGGCTTTCGTTGCATAATTTTTTAATCCGAGAAGCCAATTAGTTATTGAATATGCAATTTGCTATGATTCTCCCCCTAAAAATCAAGGATATGCAGGTTGGCTGTTTCTTCAGTAGTCGTTGTTCTGAATGGACATTCCTTCTAGTTGTGAGTCAGTTTTCCATGTGGTTAACAACGGGAAAGATTCAAGGCTGCCTGTGAATCTCAAGGAAGAGCGATTGATTGATGATCTTGAAGGTTCTTTTAGGGATATTTTACGAGTTCAAGATCTTCAAGAAACTGAATGCAAAAACAAGGAGACCTGTCGTGATGATGGGGTTGAACATCCTAAACCAAGAGTTTTTGAAAAATTCTTAACCAAGTCTAACACATTTCCTTCTGGTGTGATGTTGCTTCCTGATAACAAGGTTGAATCAGGATCTCAACACCTTTCTGAGATTGCAGTACAACAACCTTTGGCAAGATCGATATCTTTACCGGTAATTGAGTTCTATTTCTTATCGGAATAAATTGCTTTATTAGTATCTATTATACAAAGTCTTTGATGTTTATTATGTTGAGCACTAAAAGTGCTCATCGTTGGTAAATAAAAAGTAACAAAGAATAATAAGAAAGTAACGTACAACGGTCAGGCGTAAACGATTCTGGCGAACACCACGGGCTTGCCCCGAGAGGAAAAATTCTCTACAAAGGTTTCACAATATTTGATATTCAACATATGAGATAATACAACCCTAAAAGCCACTACATATAGAGAATAAACCCTGATTAAAATACCCCTCTAATTAGATGATTAATAATATTCAAATAAACCCTAATGTATTTGCATCAACTTACTCATAATACAAAAAAAAATTATGTATTTGTTTTGAGGTAAATACTCTTAAGCTAGTTTTAAAAGAAAGAAAATAAGATGGTTGATGTTGATTTGAGAAACCTAGCAGAGTAAACAAAAAATGGGTTAATTAAAAAGGTAATGTTAAGTTTATTTTCTTACCTGTCTAGTTTTTATTAGTTAAATAAATATTATAAATAATTATTTTAATTATAATATATTAACAATATTTTAATTAGACCAATCAAAATTCGACACATCAGAAGGTAAGTTAAAACGGTATGCTAAGAAGGTAAATCTAATATTAGTCTAGTTAAAAACCCTTTCCATCTTTGATAATTGTTTTTGAGTATTTTTATTTGCAGCTAGTCTCTGCTATGAAAGGTAGCCGGGCACTCCGAGGTGCGACACCAATCAAACTAACCGTTAAATGGGCACCCGATGTTTATGATCCTCCTCAGACATTGCTGTCTCATACAGTAAAAAACAAGAAACAGATACAACACAAGTCTAAGAACAAGAAAAATGGAAGGAAATTGCAGAAGAGCAACTCTGTACGAGGAAGCACTGGCAAGAAAGACAAGAAACAAGTGCATAGAGACAAATTGTCGAGATTGGTCGATTCGTATGAAGAATTAGTTGACTTTGTTGGCAGCCCGGATCCGTACTGTGGGAGTGACTTCCTTCTAAAGTCGGTGACAAAGGTACACTATTCGGTTGCCGAGGCCTTGTGATTAGGGTTTTTTTCGAGTCTTAATCTTCCGGTTCAAGTGTTTTTGTTCATAAATAAAGTTTTGCTTTTTGTTGTGAATAAGAACGCCATTATGTGATAAGAACAGCTTGTAATGTTGTGTGATTTAAGACTTGGCTTTATGAGATTTTCTCAACCTTGTTTGTTCATCGGTTAAGCTTTTCTTATCGATACTCTTGATGTACTTGATTGAACGATATGTAAAATCGATGATCGAGTGGTTTCTGGGTTCATATGGATTTATGTTTGCAGTTTTCAAGATACATCAATTTAGAAGAATAAAAGCTCTTGAGTAGGATTGGAAGATTATTTTTATATTTATATGAATTATTTTTTAATTTTTTGAGAATAATAATTGTCTTTTTTCAAAATTTATAAACTTCTCTAAGCATATACTATTTGAATTTACTACATATCTATATCAAAATTTGTGAATTTTTAATATTTATATAATTTCCAAATTTGAAATAATTTTCAACCTGAAGTTTTTTTTACATTTTTGTTTGCCATTGAATTTAATTTGAAAAATAAATCAAGTAAATATTATTTTGTAAGTATTCGTATTGAGAATTTCAATATTTACGCAAAATTTTGTCTCGGTGACGAAGGATCCAAAAATATACAAAACAAGAGGGAAACGCATTCCAAAATTGTTCACAATTCTCCATTAAATTAGAGAATGGAGACCCGTGTTTCAATGGTGATGTGGGTGGGATCAACTCACCGACACCGCGATCCAGAATGGAATTGTCGATTTTGTGCAGGTTTCAATCTCAATTTTTCTAAAGCTATTATTCATTGTTGCGCTGCCGTCTTTGAAAGAGAAAGAAACACGAGTAAAAATTGATAAAAATCAGTTCCTTCAGCAAGGAAATCAAGATCAAAATCGCAGTTTCTAGTTTTGGTTCGGTTTAAGTCAGATTTTATCTGATTTGGGGTCGGTTTTTTGACGCACAATTCGGTTCGAATTGCAAGATTTTTGGCCCACGAACCATGAAAAAATCTGTGAATTTAGGTGTTTAATTTGAACCGAGTCAGTTCCTTTAGCATAAAAATCAGGACCAAAATCGCGGTTTGGGCAAAGATTGCTGGTCTGGTTCGATTTTGTTCTTCTGTAATTATATCAAAGTTTGAGGACCTTTTTGTAGTTATGAAATAAATTGAGGACCTTTCTGCAAGGGCTAAACCGCGTACAAATTCGCTGTCCATTGCTTAGGCCAGTGTGGCTGCTCAGCTGCGAAAAGAAGTTTCGATTGTGAATCTAGCGAACCCAAAGCTGCATAATTGAAGAAATTGAAGATGGACAGGAACATGCTCGCTGATATGGAGTCTCTTCCAGAAGAAGACAAGCTAAAAATGTCAACCATGATTGATCAGCTCCAGATTCGCGACAGGTTCTTTTGCCTTCTCTTTTGGCATCCTATACTTTTCAACTTGACGGTTTCCATCTTCTGTATAGTTTCTTCATTTTCGTTGCTTTAGTGTTTTCATTCTGACTATAATCCCGATCTGTACTGTGATTGTCTGAATAACTTGTGAGAAATTGAGATTCTTGATCTGGATAGTGCGATTCGTACGAAAAAGAGATATGTCAGGCAACGAATTGTAATACTTGTCGTTGAGGAGGGCTTAGAGGTCCGTAACTAGTCGTGTTATTTGTTATCCACTGGGCAGAACCATAACCTGGTTGGTCTGTTAGAAAACAATTACAGTATCTTCACTTTTCATGCCGGCCATGTCAAACTTATCTATCAAGGTCATTACTCGAAAGGTTGGATGTTCAATGATGGGAATTATTGTAGTAAGTGATTACAGCCTCTTCTGATTTCTTGTTGTCCTCCATGAAGGATATACTTTGCCACATTCTGACATTTCTAGTAGTGTATCAAGAATGTGAAATTGAAGACTTGATTTACCCTATGTAGACATTTGGGTTTCGAGTAAACTTCGAGTTCGATTCCATTGCTTCTAGTTCTTGCATTCATTGTATCTACTGGCTTATGATGATTTTTACCTGATCAAATGGATATTATTCAGTTATATGCACTCTATTGTGTCTGTTTATGATTTTGCATTCATTATATGAGCCAATATGTCTGTATAGTCGTGTCTCTGTTGCATAAACCTTAATCTCCATTGTCTATTGGCAAAAAAAATATATGTTAGCTCTCAACTTTTACATGTTTTCTTATATGTTCCTAGATTTTGTCTAGTTTTTCTATGTTCTTCTATTAAACATAGCTTCCTGAAAATTAACAGTATGGACTTCTTAGATGGTTGAAGAAAATTAATGGCACTTATTATAATTTGTCGTAGACTGACTCTTCTTTTTCTATATTTTTAAATGATCATGAAGTATCTCTAAAGTTGTGTTTTTTTTTAATTTTGTTTCAATTTAATTGCAGTTTGAGGATGTATAATTCGTTGGTGGAAAGATGCTATACAGACTGTATAGACACTTTTCAGCGTAAATCGTTGACCAAGCAAGAGGAAACGTGTGTCCGAAGGTGTGCTGAGAAGTTCTTGAAGCATTCCATGCGGGTTGGGATGCGATTTGCTGAGCTCAACCAAGGAGCAGCCACCTCTGATTAGGTACGGTTTTGAGATTTACTTTAAACTCTTGCCAAACATTTGGTTTAAATTGATAGTAACAGGTCTCTTGATCTTCCTCCTCTCTTGATAGCATAGTTTCATGATTATATGGAGATTTTTTATTTTTGGCAATTTAGAGTTGATGAATAATGGTAGTACCAAATCTAATGTTGGTGAGGTTCATCTCTCTTTGTTCTGAATTTACGAGGATTGTCGCCATGTTCCGATGCATCAACTCCTCGTTTTGAGGCAACCTTTTAATGTCGATAAATACCTTCACAATTTGTGGGTGAGAACCCCTCGCTCTTGAAAATAGGGCTGAAATGAGCCTGTCAATCCGATCTTGAGACACCTGGTTCTTACATTCCCTGTAAAAATTAGTTCTAGAGCAAAAATGTTGGTTTTTGTTAGATTTTGGTCCTGATTTTCTTAAAAATTGTGATTCATGGTTCGGTTCCAATATTTGGAGGTATAAGACTGGGAAATCAGAACCGAACCGTGGGTAGAAAAAATGACTAAAAATCAGGTAAATTTATACCCAAGACCAAATAAAATCCGAAATGAATCAAAAAATGGCTTACCAACTTAAAACATGATTCAAATATTATTTTTATATTTTATTTTTTCATAATATGAAACAGAATTCAGACCGAACTAGAACTAGAATTATATTTCACAATTTTGGTTTTAAAATTTTGTAACCATGATCACCGGTTTTTATATTCGTGTTAATAGCATAACACAATTTTAGCTTAGTCCAAGGAATTTATCGACCCTTAAGCATCTTTGCTTGAGAATTGGAAGTTGTTTCGAGGAGGGGACCTTCACCTCTCATGGTGGGATCTTTGGACGTCTGGTTCTCGACATAAGTTGCAGCGATGAATCATCACTATCAAGCTTCTCGATACGTTGACATAATATTATCTGTTATGAGAAAGAAGGACATAGTGTGTTAGGTTATTTAAGGACAAAATACTAGTTTATGTTACCATCACACAATCTTCAATTGATGGGCTACATATCTAACCAAAACCAAGACTCTTCTATCCGAATTTGGTTTCCTCGTCCAAAATTGAACCAACTTTGGTTCGATTCTAATATGACTGAACCGATTCCGCACTTAACCCAGAATTGAACAAAAAAATATGATTACATTCTTATTTGCTACAGAATCAACAAACTCTCGAAAGATCGAAGAAAACTAGAAAAGTAGAAAAATGGCGATGAACTGTAGGAAACCCTGATTTGAAGAAATGGATATATTCTCTTTGCTCTGAAAGATAAAGAGGAAGAAAAGACTGTCTATATATGGTAGCTTGATACTCATTAATGGAAGCTTCGCAACAATGGCGGCATTCTCGTAAATGATTCCTATTTTCATTTACTTGTCGATCTCCATTCTCGCTGCCTGTAAGTTTCATTAGATCGTCTTCTTCTGCTCCGATTTGTGTCGTTAATGGGCGAGTTTAATTGCAGATGGGGAGCAGCTAATTCTCGTGAACAACTGCAACGAGAGCATCTGGCCGGGGATTCTAGGCAGCGCCGGGATTCTGACGCCGAAAGACGGCGGATTCCACCTCGGCGCCGGAGAGAAGCTCGTGCTCGACTTGCCGGAAAAGTGGTCCGGCACGATATGGGGAAGGCAAGGATGCGTTTTCGACGGCGTCGGAAATGGCAGCTGTGAAACCGGAGATTGCTCCGGCCAGTTACACTGCAGAGGATTAGGCGGCGTACCACCGGCGACGGTGGTTGAAATGACAATCGGAACTTCATATTCCCCCCTTTATTTCTACGAGTAAGCTTAGTCGACGGTTTCAGCCGGTGACCATGTCGCCGGTGAACGGCGGCGTTGGCTGCGGCGTCGCGTCGTGCGCCGTTGACTTAAACATTTGCTGCCCGGCGGCGCTGGAAGTGAGGCAAAACGGGCGAGTTGTGGGCTGTAAAAGCGCTTGCTTGGCCATGCGATCGGCGAAATATTGCTGCTCCGGCGAGTTTTCCGGCCGAAAGACGTGCAAGCCGACGATATTTGCTCATCTGTTCAAGGCGATTTGTCCCAAGGCATATAGCTATGCCTTCGACGATTCTTCGAGTCTTAATAAGTCCAGGGCTTCTAGGTATCTCATCACCTTTTGCCCTCCAAATACTATTGCAAAATATGTATTTTTGGAAGAGTTTTAAGTGTTTTGTTGGTATGATTCCAAGATTTTTAGGGTTCGTTCATGTCGGTTTTGTGAGAAATTTGGAAGTTTCGATGTCTCCGTTTATAAATTTATTGTTGAAAAGTCAACTATGTTCCTTCGAAACTCATCCATCCTCTGATCTAGGGATGAACGTAGACTCATAATTAGAATCGGATCATAGATAAAATGATTAAAAATTTAATCTTGAACCAAATAAAATCTGACATAAATTCAAAAATTTGTTCTAAACATGTCATAATCACTTAAAATTCAACCCAACTTTAAAATTGGTCAGTCNTAGCGTACGTGAGTAAATCAATTAAAATAATAAATAATTAAATATATTTTTATTTATTAAATATATTTAAATCTAATAAATCGATATTTTTAAAATTAAGCTATTAGGAAAAAAAAGTGACATCAGCGTCAAGCAGAGGACTCGTCATACACTCTGGTCTTATCTTCAACCAATTCTTTCTTCCTTTGGCGGGCAAACGAATCTCTTCTTTCAAGCGACGGTGGAAACCATTAAGCGACGGCGACGGCGACGCCCTTTTCCACCCTTTTAACCGGCGTCCGCGCTTCTCCGTCGCAGTGCTTTTTCTCAAATGGAGGGTCTCATTCCTTTTCTCTACAGAGCTATTGTGCAGCACAAGAACGCCGACCCAGCCTCCCCTTCTTCTTCCTACGTCAGACTCGCCGGAGATTCTGGCCGGACTCAAGCATCGGATATCCAGCTTTTCCGGTCTGATTCCGTCTTCTCTACTCCGTCTCCGGCGTCCAAACTTGCGTCTTCTGGGCTTCATTCTCCGGCCCGCTGCTTAACGTCTCGTCGGATTTCTTCGTAAACTGGGAAAGATCGAAGATATAGAACATGCGCGAAGCCTGTGAAAACCCCAAGGGTACGTCGTCGTCCTTGTTCTTGTCAAGAAGGATAGTGAAAAACTATGAATTATGAAGTTTAGAAATTGAATAATATATGAATGATGATAATTCTTCATTTTCGATTTGGTTTTGCTCGACCCTTATTCATATAATGATTTATGATACGAATTTGGAGCGTCTATATTTACGTTACCAAATTTAAAAATTTTAATTATTTTTTACAAATCTTAAGTTCGATGGGCCCACTCTGTCTGGCGGGTCAATTTATAAAAATAGATCTGAATTCAAACTCTAAAATAATCGATACAAACCGAAACTTTAGACATTTGCACTGATCGAGTTTTTCAGCTAGTTTTTTGTTTCAAATTTATCAATTTTCATATACTCATAGGACTACTATCCATTTTTACTAGATTTATTTATATAATTTATTATAGATTTTTTATTGCCAAAAATAAAATATTTCAATAAAAATAGGTATAGCATCTAAAAAAATTAATTATTGATATTTTTTATCCAAACCTATTGCAACTTTAATTGGTAATATTAGGAAATTTAATCTTGAAAGTCTCCGAATTTTTTTTATTAGTTTTACCCTAGAAGAAAAAGAATTAGTTGCAACTTTTGGTCTTTCATATATTCGATTCGGTTGGTTTATTTTCGATTCAATATTGGACTAAAGCTAGAGAAGAACATGGAATATGGTGTGAATTGTAAAAAAAATAACCCGAGTCAATCCGGATATTTCGGGTAGGATCCGGGTATTTTTGGGTCTACCGGCAATTTAAACTTTTCTGAATGTTGCTTACTCGGATCCGGGTATTTTTGAGTTTTGATGAAAAAAACAGAATATCATTGAAAAAATCGTAAAATTGATTCTTGGAGGGCTGGGCTACGGGTATTAAACACAGGTATCGAATATTTTTACAATACCCAGTACCCGGACTCCCTACCCGTTTATCTGAACCCGAAATTCATATTTTTACCCGTTATCCTACTCGTATCCGGCCCAAACCTTACGATTTCGGGCCAAACCTTAAGATCCGGTTCGGGTTGCCCTAGTAATATCTCATCACCTGCATCTTATGCTGATCTACCATGGCTGGCAAAGGCTATTGGTGGAGCAACAGCTCCGGCCACCCTCCATCGTTAACGATGGAGAGCTTTTTCACCGATGCAGCTCCTCACTTTCTCAAAAATCTATACGAAGAGGACTCAATTCGAATCCCATATTTAAAAAGCGAGACAAAATTCACATCGGAACATCGAAAAAAATGTCTGCATTCATGTAAGTTTGAAAATAAAAACAGCACTAACTGTTCTAAAATCCAAACAGCAGGCACTAGTAATTGACACAGTAAGGGATTCTCACATCTCAACTCAATCACCGAGGGGATCACTCTTTCTTTCCCGCAAAACTCCCGACCGATCCTCGTCTTCGACCAGAAACGTAAATTTTTTAGCCAACATCTCTAATTTGCAGTTTTTTCCTCGCAATTAGTCTCGTTTTCACCTCGAGAGGTGGAAACATCGACAGGGGCAGGAGCAGGACTGGGAGTAGGAGCAGTACTGGGGGCTGCAAGAGAATCGATCGAGCTATTAGTCTCGTTTTCACCTTGAGAGGTGGAAACATCGACAGGGGCAGGAGCAGGACTGGGAGTAGGAGCAGGACTGGGGGCTGCAAGAGAATCGATTGAGCTCGTTGCAGCCGAAGAATCGATCAAGCTCGCAGCAATGGCAGCTTTCAAATCTTCGTCTTCCAGGTCCGAGAAAATCTCTGCCGATGACGGAAAAGAATCCGAGTTTTGCCCCGGCAAATTGATTCTGGCTGGTGGGTTCTGCATCACACTGCACGATTTAATTATCCTCTCCGCATCTTCGGGTGAAAGCCATTGGCCGTATCCATTCGAAGCTTCAACCGATGAGATCGGAAATTCTTTGGGGAAGGTCCCTCTCACGATAAATATGCTCCACCCAAATTCTTTGAGCGAGTCGAGATAGGCTGAAAGGTAGAATTTCGAAAGGTTTTGTGGGGCCGCGTGGAGACTATCGAAATTATACCATTCTCCATTTACTTTCCTTATACAGAACCAATGATCTTGGAGATGGCAAATGAATGCATTCTCAAGCTCGGGATCGATCTGTGCAGGTTCGGCGATTGGAGAATCGAGCGGGATGACTTGGAGATCCCACACCTCTAAGGCTTTTTGCAAGACCTGCAACCAAAAACCATTAAAAATTATACTAAAGCTATACATATATATATAAAATCATGGATGAACCATTCCACCATTCAATCGTATATAAATTCATATTTTGATCTTAAAAAATCCAACTTAATCCTATTACAATTAGATAAAAAAAAACTGAAATATAGATCAATAGCAGGTATGCCAAAAAAACAGAAAAAAATCCATCAAATTTACCGATTTCCACAAAGTTCGATCGTCTAGAAGACTGTAAAAGTTTCTAAACAAACTTCTTCCACATCTAACTGACTCTTTTCGAGGTTTGGGCTTTCACAATCTCATAACAAATAATGTGACGTATCTTCTTATTCTACCTTATTAAAATTCATGTCAACATGTCAAATAATAACGGGTGGAATTGAAGAGTAATTAATTGAGTAAACTATAAGTGATTATTACTTACATTTATTGCACTGATCATTCTATGTTCAATATGTATTTTAAGAAGGTAGAATAAGAAAGCGCCTATATAATCATCCTGTCATAATTTATCAACAACAATCGTAATAAATTAATTTGGAATATGATAATGATACACTCAGGTACGTTTTTTTATCTACGAAAAGGGAGATTCTCCTTTTTTACTAAGAAGAAAAGTTTTTAAAATGACTCATAATGACCCAAAACCGAAAAACGGGTACTTCGCTTTTCTCTACCTTACACCCTCGGCTAAGCCGACTCCCCCTCATAACTAAAAAAGATAACACACATTTCCCATTACTTTCTTTCCTATTTATACCTTCCTCTCTGAAAAACTGTCGTTTTCCTCCTCCTCCTATCGGTTCTTACAAATCCCCTTATTTACAAAATCGACATCCTTCGACCTTCGTGTGCTCATCTTTTTATGGTTGTACAACGTTTATAGTAGTCGGGTCTATCAGGCAACTCCACCACAATGAGAAAGTTGATAATTCAAAGCAAATTGAGAAAGATTTCTAGTTTATTAGCTCACAATCAGGTAAACGGTGATTATCACTAAATTCCTAGGAAAAAGACATGCATACTTCACCAGATCAATAATTCATAACTCAATCTACATCACAAAATTTCATGGAAATTAACATGGATGAGAGTAAACACAAGAGAGGTATTGTGAAAGAAATCAACCTGGATGCTGAAATCGCCGTCCAGTGAGACATTATGAGAGTCCTCAGACAGAAAATCTCCGGTCGAAACCCCTCCTTGTCGCATCATTTGTCGCTCCTTGCAATCGAGATCGGAAGCCAGCGCCGCCAAATCGAACTCCGAGAAGAAGGGGCCCTGCAAGACCGTGTTCACACAATGCACGGCGCAAAGCTTAGATTCTTGTACCTCGTGGTAAAGCATGCCTCCATTACTGGCTCCCTCCATAGCCAATCTCTGAGAAGAATTCGGGGATAAACAGAGGAACCCTAGAAGCGATCTAGGTTCTAGTTTAGGTACGCGCGGCGTGGCGCTGTCTGTCTGTTCTTCGGTCGAAAATGGAGTAGCGTTGACGTGGGGAAACGACGATGATTTTTACTTTTGTTAGGTCTTGCACGCGTAGCTGTCCGACACGTGTAAACGTCAAAAACTTGTCTTATTAATTATTAAATAATTAGCATGATTTTATAAAAAAAATTTACACAAGAATGTGAATTCTTACACATTCTTTTACAAAATTTTAAAAGCTTTCAGATCATTTATAACAGAGGAACCAAATTATTTATAAGCTTTTGGTTCTTCTGTTCGCGCGTTATGCTTGAATTTCCGAGTAGGCGTAAGTCTTCAAGCTTTCAGATTGTATCTGTTTGGCAGCAATCCCTTTACATCTAATAACATTGATCGTGTCATTTCCGAGAGCGTGTCAATCCCTTTGAATATTGAATATGAATATGAATTCTTCTTTCAGAGAGCGTGTCATTTCCGAGCTCTAGTTCAATATAGCCAAAATGGTTAACGCCAAACCGCGGAGGTACTTTCTCGTTTATTTATCGTTGATTGTTTTCTTTTTTAGGATGAAAGCATTCGCTTCCGATCATATTACATTAGCTAGTAGAGAGTGGACATTTTATTAAGTAATTAATGCAACAAAGAATTTATCTTTTGATGCCTTAGATAAAGTGTGATAATGCGTGGTTAGTTCGGTATATTAAGAACCAATCGTTATAGGACATGTGTCCACCAAGTGCATCTATAAATACATGTAATTAATTGTGATAATGTGGAAATGATATTATTTTTTCTAGTCTTCATTGTTTTACTTTGGCTTGGTTTTTGTGTTAATATGTCATTCATCTCGATGAAAGTCTGTGTTACGGCTCTCCACCTCGCATTTCATTTAGTAGTGCTTCACTCGACCTTCTTTCCGGTCATCACCTTCTCTCGGTCAGAGGTAAAAGTGCAGGATTCAAATCTTCTCATGATGAAGTTAATGAGGATTCTTTTATATTACAACTATCCCGACTGAGGGTTCTAACCTGTGGAGAGGGTGCAGGGTTCTAATACTCCCATAGTTTGTTATTGATTATTTCCATAAACTCAATGAAACTAATCTATTACGAAACAGGTGATGCGAAGCATAAGAAACAATATCACTGAAGATATCTTGTCGGGTGAGATTGACGAGATTATTCGTCTGCCTATGTCAATCGATAGAAAAAAGATCGATAGTAAAGCACACCAACATCAGCACGTAAATCGACGAATATGATCAAGTAGTTATTAAATGGATTAGCTATTCTCAATCGCAACCTTCGAGATCTTAATCTTCATCCTGAAATTGCATCTCGGAAATGAGTCTGCTAATCATCCATCATCGGATCATCCTTGTCATCCATGTAAAAGGGTAAATAATATTTTTTCTCTTATTTTTTGGATAGTTGCAATAAATATTTTAAATTTTAAAATTTTTAATTGAATATTTTAAATTTTATTATAGTTACAATAACTATCATATCAAGTCACTTTTTTTTCTAATTTTAAGATGATCATTAATTTAATTAGTTATTTTTATTAATTTAATAACTTGTCAAGAAATAAAAAATACAATAATAAATTTGTGTATTTATAATCTAATAAAAACAAGTTTTTTTTTACAAATATATAGTCTTTTCAACTTTTCTATTATTGTTTATTTATAAAATGCATAAATTAAATAGACGAACGTCATTAAAATTAGTAAAAATAACATGATAATGTGTTCATTGTAATTATGATGAAGTTTAAGATGTTTATTGATAATTTTAGAAGTTGAAGATGTTTATTGATAATTTTAGAAGTTCAAGATATTTAAAGTAAAAATGAAGAATTGACTCTATATATTTAAAGTAAGATAATCGGTATTAACACTTTAGAAAATGACAATTACGAGAAAAAATTATTATTTGAATAGAAAGTTTCAACATGACTTTTTCTATTATATTGTATATAAATTTATAAAAAAAAATAAAACTTTTAAATAATATTTACAAAGTAAACTATGACTGACCATGCTTAGAACTCGAGTTTCACTAAACTGTAACAATAATGCTAATCAAAACTCGAGAAAAACGAGACAACGATAACGAATCTAATCATCGAGAATCCGAGCTACTTCCCCGTTAAAGACAAGGATAAAGCCTCCACATCCAAATAACATTCTAAAGCCAAACACCCAACCAAAAAAAACATATATTAAATGGAGAAAAAAATAAAAAATAAAAAGTGGATTCAAGTTCGTCCTTCGTACCAAAAGGCGAAATTTGTCGCCCCTAGGACCAGAGATAAGATGTCGTAACCTGATGTCTCAATGAGCTACATCAACATTGTGGGTAACAACTCCCACACTATGACAGCGCATACGTCGAATCTAGGCTCTTTGTACCAAATCTAACATCTCTAAACTAACTGAGTTATGCCCGTATGGGCGAATTCAAGTTCGTCCTTAATTCAAGATGCAGTGTACGGGGGAAACCCTTTTAAGATAATGGGAGAGAAAGACATTCATTAGCAAGATTGAGTGATAACACGACAAAGAACACAAAAACATCATTGTCTTCTTCGCAACACCCACTCTTTGTGCAAAAGAAAAGCTCCAAAATGCTTCTAAAATCATTGCTCTCCATGATCTCGAAACACGATCTATGTTCGATCCGCCTTGCAAAGCTTTGTTCGGATGATGTGTTGTTGTCGGATAATCTTTTCAAATACTAAAGCTCGGTTTTTTGTCTCGAGATAACGATAACCAAAGGATTGAGATGAGAGATCATAAACACTGATAATGAACCTGGAGTGGATGGGAATGATTGTGGTCATTTGTTCTCTGAAGATAATGATGATCAAATATATTGTTATTTTCAAGGATCAAACACGTACAAGTTAGTGTACCTGCATCGTGCAAGACATTTTGTGCTATAAATTCAAGAATAAATTCGTAAACATTCGATCCAAGATAGAAAATATTATACTGAAAGAATTAAATAACGTTGCATCGTGCGACACGTACCATGTCGTCACTGTGTGCCTAAATATCTTAGCTTCTCGATCCCGAATGTCGTTGGACAATACGCGTGACATCCTCACTATTAAAAAATGTTGTGGCATTTCTAACACGAAGTAAATTTTGTTCGAGGGATGAACTCTATATTATAATTTATTTATTAATTATTGTGGATGCCCATTGCCCACCAATAAATATGTCATTATTGAAAAAAATTATGCTATAGTTACAAAACATTTTCGCAAAAAGACAACTTTGGTGACAAAACCCGGATTTTAGACCTCTTATCCATAAGAAATGTCCGGTTTTGGAGATCTAGATCTTCTTTACGGGTGAGTGCAGCACGCGCATTGTCCCAAGATCAAAGATTTTTCACATATTTTGTCATAACGCGTGGTATTTTTATGATATTAACCCTCGATCTAATCTTAATAATTAAAGATATATAGCAATTCTCTAAGATCTTAACTTTGGAAGCAATAACACACATGCATTGGTTTTGTCACATTTAATTCTAGTGAGTCGGCTTGCGAAAAAAGATGCTACATTATCTAGATATTAAATTATAACGAAAAATTAATTTTTTTAATTAAAATTTTATTTTCGTGGGTATAATTGATCGATTTGATTTGGCTTAAAGGAGCAACCACTTGTCCCCTATTCATGGTCTAACGTTAGATCATGTCACATAATTTTTATTGAATATTTTAAATATAAAATGAAAAAAAAAATTTTAAAAATCCAAAACTCCAACCTTTTTTCGCCTTGAACCTAGCCCTTTTTGGCCACCTCAACCCTACACAAGACATGTGCATGCGACAAATTGTTAGTTTTAGGATCATGCATTAGGTTTCCATCCGTCTCCGCTTGGTTTCGACCTAATTCGATTATGATATTTCTTAATTAATAAGTTTATAATTACTTTTGTATTATATANTGATAACTACAGAGTGTATTTAATTTTCTATCGTAATTATTGATTGGGTCGATTCTAGTTATATAGGTATGAACCCATCCATTTGGGGGTCTCATGACTCCATGGTTCAACGTAACGGTGGGCATATGCTGGTCCGCTTCTGATTTTATCTCGAAATAGAATTAGAATCTTAACTCACGATTTTGGATTTTTAAAACCAGAGTCGGAACCAGAATCAACCGATTTCGTTCTAGTTTTAATCATGTTTTATTTTATATTTAAAATAAAATAAAATATATTATTTTATTATATTTGGGTCGAATTTTAAGTAATTGTGAGAGTTTATAACTAATTTTAGGATGTAGTCCGATTTTATTAGAGTTTGGGTCGAGTTTTATTCAAATTTAGAATTTTTTTTACCAATGATCCAGGTTTCATGGTTTTTCTCTTAAAGACCGACATCAGCCCACAAATCACGATTTTTAAAAAATTAGAATCAGATTAAAACGGACGGTTCCGATCTGGTTTGCAGATCTAGTCCAATTTTGTCTACCCTTAGTTCAATGAATGATTTTGAGAGTCAAAAAGTGTAAAATCGAACTGCAAATTGTAGTACAATAAATGACTGAAACCCGAAAAGACCTACACAAAACTTTGTTAAAACTGTATATGAAACCCAAAATTAACTATAAACTCAATCAACTTACGAACTCTGTGATTTGATTCGGTTAGGTTTGGAAAAATACATTATTATGGAATAAGTTTATATTATTATTTTAATTAATCTAAAACAGTGGAATGTTATGGTAGGATGTGTAGTTCATGAATCAACTTACTACCTTAGCCTATAAATAAAGCCTGTAATAATGAACCATTGCGCTCTCTCTCTCTCTCTCTCTCTCTCTCTCCCCTACAGGCTAAAATGCCTTCTTCCGCCATTTCCATCCCCGGCAAATGCACCGTCTATCCTCACAGGCAATCAACGGCGGCCGCCGCCCTCAAACTCTCCATCTCCGACGTCCCCATGCTCTCCTGCCACTATATTCAAAAGGGTGTTCTTTTGACAACCCCTCCCTTCTCTATCGTTGATCTCATTTCATCTCTCAAAAAATCTCTCTCCGCCACTCTCTCCCATTTTCCGCCGCTCGCCGGCCGTCTGGTGACGAATTCCGGCTGCTACGTGCACATTGTCTGCAACGACGCCGGAGTTGAGTTCGTCGAAGCCAAAGCCAAAACTCTCTCCGTTAACGCTCTTCTTTCTCCTTTTGACGTCCCTGATTATTTCAAGGAGTTTTTCGTCTTTGATAAGACTCTTAGCTACTCCGGCCACTCGCTGCCGTTGACGGCGGTGCAGGTGACGGAGCTCGCCGATGGGGTCTTCATAGGCTGCACCGTTAACCACGCTGTTACAGATGGAACTTCTTTCTGGCATTTTTTCAACACATTTGCCGACATCTGCGGCGGCGCAGAGAAGATCTCCGAAGCCCCCCATTTCGGGAGAGAGACCATTTTCAACTCGACGGCGGTGCTACAGTTCCCGGCCGGAGGTCCCAAGGCCACATTCTCCGGCGAGGAGCCGCTGCGAGAGAGAATATTTCATTTCAGCCGGGAAGCTATTTTGACTCTGAAACAGAGAGCAAACTCCGGCGACCCACGGTCAAAACACCTTCAGAATGGAATTTCCGGTGAGGTCGAGATTCTGGGAAAGAAAAGTAATGACAGTCGGAAAATAGTTACCGGAGAAAACGCCATTTCACCGGCCGGAATTACATCAACGGTGAAGAGCAAAACGGCGGAGATTTCGTCCTTTCAATCCTCTGTGCTCATCTATGGCGTTCTGTAACGCGAGCGAGAAAGCTGGAACAGGAGAAAACGACGACGTTTCGAATGGCGGTGAACTGCCGTCACCGGCTGGAGCCTCGCCTTGACCCCTACTACTTCGGCAACGCAATACAGAGCATCCCGACGGTAACCGAAGTCGGAAAACTTCTTTCCGGCGACCTCCGGTGGTGCGCCGATCTACTCCACCAGAACGTGGTGGCACACGACGACGCAACGGTTCGCCGTGGAATCGAGGATTGGGAGAGCTCGCCGAGATTGTTCCCTCTCGGCAACTTCGACGGCGCTTCAATCACGATGGGAAGCTCGCCGATGTTTCCGATGTACGAGAACGATTTCGGGTGGGGCCTGATGTGCAACGGGAGCACACCATGGAGCATACCGG
>QAOC01048576.1:1612-24057 GCA_003255005.1 Begonia fuchsioides | reverse complement strand
ACTATAAAAATGCATGAATATGACTATGTTGTTTATAAAATAATGCACAATTCATTCACATTTCTTAGGTTACATATCTTCTTTATCTTTGAAAATATTACAGGATCTCAAGAACATTGTCCTCCACCTACTTTAACATCTACTAGGCCCACTTACATTACTTCTTGGAGTGTTAGGGCCTACAATAACCATTTACTTTACTGTTCTGATATTCAAGTTCTTAATTCATTAGAGAGGAAACATAATTGGCACCCCATAACACCAATTATATCTTGTTTACCTCCAACTATGTTGTAAAACCATGCATGCAAATATTTCGTTGACATTTTGTAAAGCTATGATGCATGACTCTGTGACTATGAAACACTACTTACATTACATCAAATATAATATGAAAATAAACATACAACACACAACAAACGTACATCCTAATCTTTGTAATGCAGTCTCACTTAAGGACCAAACAATCTTAATACTAACTTACCTTAGTAGCTAACTTGAATTAATCCACTTGAGTTCTTTTAAATCTAATTGGTGACCTAAACATATAGATTATTCAAAAATTAGAAATCAGGTAACATGCCCTGTTTTATAGCATAAAGTAATTGCCATAACTTATTATCCACTTATCTATTTGAGTCAATCCTAGTGGGTATTGGATCACTGAAGGTGTCTATTAAAGTTCATTAGAAGACCATAATTTCAAATTTCAATGGAGCGACATAACTGCATGTATAACAGAGAATTCCAAAACCAGTTCCAACACTCCTGATTTTCAACTTTTGTTTTCTATTCCAACTTCAAAGAACTATAACTTCCTCTTTAATGATCTATTTGTGATGCTTCAGATGTCAAATTGTTCCTTAAAAAGTATACTGTAACTTCTTAGAAGACACCATATTCAGAAAACTAACGTAACATAAAGTGTCAACCGATGTTGACACAACAAAGAGCATGCATTTTTGAAATAAAAAACTGGTCGACCTAACCTATAAGGTGTCGACGGCAGCTCTCCCCAGTTTCCATCTACTGACTTACAACATCCATAACTTTGTCGACATTGAGTGCTTCAAACGGCTACAAATTACTCTAAGAGTCTACTCTAACTCTCATTAAGGACATAAACTCAAATTCATACCACAGATCGACCTAATCTACAAAACTCTAACCTTGTACCTAATTAACTAATTTCACAAAAATTCACATGGAATCATTCATATTTATCAACCAATTCAATCAGTACCATCATTTTATCATTACTAAACTTAAAAGAACTTTAAAGGACTTTAGCCTCCACGAAATATTAAAACTCTATACTTCACTTCTCTTGAAATCAATCACTTTCGTACTCAATTGTGCCTAACCTCACTCTTTTCCCTCACAAAACTTCTTCTCTATCTCAATCTCACTCTTCCCTGAGTCAAGGCATAAAAACCTAGAGAAAATAGAGAAGAAATCGTGGCTAGAAAGAAAATGACAGCCAAATTCCTTTAATGTCTTTTATTAAGCAAAAACAATCTTTCTTTTGCTTCCACCAATCGGAATTCTTCAAGTTTTTGCTGACTTTTTGACTTAGGTCGGTGAAGGTATCGACCACTTAGCCAAGGTGTCGACCGAACCTAATTACTATTCATAACTCTCAATTTCTGAGAGTTATTCTATGTCGACCGGTTACTATGGTGTTGACCGAACCTTAAAAATTTTCAAACACTTAGAAAATTTTCTAACCTTTCCGAATAACATCATCTCATATACCTCTCAAACATTATTTTCTTCATTACCTTCAACCTACTAATTTACTAACACCCACAATACTTTAATTCTTCAATATTTAACCAAGATTCAAATAAAAAAATCTTAAACACTTTCATCTTAAAGTCACAAATTCTAAAAACAAATGAGGGTTATTACATTCCACCCTCCTTAACAAAATTTTGGTCCTCAAAATTTAGACTTCAAACATCTCTGGATGCTTTTCCTTCATTTCTTGTTCTCTTTCCAAGGTAGCTTCCTCCGTGTTATGATTTTGCCATAAAACTTTCACCAATGGAATTTGCTTGTTACGCAACACCTTCATCTTCGTATCTAGTATCCTTATTGGCTGCTCCTCATAAATCATAGTTGGCTCTACTCCTGCCAAGTATTCCGGTAGTTGCAACATATAGGCCATGTTTCCCACTTTCTTCAAAATATTAAATTGTCCAATAAATCTCAGTGCCAACTTCCCTTTCTGGCAAAACCTCATCATACCTTTGAATGGCGAAACCTTCAAAAACACTTCATCTCTCTCTTTAAATTCTAGTGCTTTTCATCGCTCATCCGCATAGCTTTTCTGACAATCTTGAGCAGCTTTCATTCTTTGTTGTATGGTTTTCACTTGTTCAACTGTTTGTTATATCATTTCGGGTCCATAGATTTTACTTTCTCCTACATCATTCCAAAATAATGGAGACCTACATTTCCTTCCACACAACGCTTCAAATGGAGCCATACCAATATGTAGGATCGAGATTAACCTAAGTGAGGGGGTGAATTAGGTTAACTAAACTTTTTCGTTTACTAAGTCAAATTCGTGCGAATTGTTTAGTTATTTTCAAACTCTAGTGCGGAATTCTTAAACAAATAAATAAAAGTTTAGAGTAAGAAAGTGACACCGGTTTGGTAACGCGGTTTGGCCAACCTTGCCTATGTCCGCGCTTCAAGGTACCTCCTTGAAGATCTTTCCAGCTCAAACCTTGATTTTCACTCTGATTGACTTACGGGTCAACCAAACCTTTGACTCTTTTCTTGAAGGAGCGTCACCCCTGTTACAGTGATCGTTCAAGGAAAACAACTTACAATTTATACGGTTATAAAAACCGACTCACTCAATCTCAAGAATGATATACAACTTTAGTACTAAGATTTGAGAGAGTAAAAAGTTTGACAATAAATTTTGGCAGCAATTCGGTGTAGTTTTCTCTTGTAAAAAATCGTCCTGTCAAAATGAGATCGCTTCATCTATTTATAGATTGCTGCTGATCTGTCTAGTTGGGTTGACAAAAATCCTGCTGGGGTCGACACAAGCACTAGCCGATAGACACATAAATAATATAGCCGTTGAGAGTTTTCTGACCGTTGGTGCTGTTCTACTGAATTGGGTCGACACATTCACTGTTGGGGTCGACACAAATTCTTCTCTGGAATCTTTAGGGTCGACACAACCTTTTGCGCAGTCGACATAACCTTGAAGAATCCTTCTCTTGGAAAGTCTGGGGTCGACACAAATGTTGGTTGGGGTCGACACAAATCTAAAGGATTCGTCTCTGGAAAAGCTAGGGTCAACACAATTAGGATGGGGTCGACACAAATGGGTTTGGCAGAGACATATTTTGAACGTTAGAGTCGACATGTAAAATGTAGGCTGGGCGTTCAGGGGTCGACATATAAAATATGGTAAGGTCGACACAACGGCTTTCCTAGGGTCGACACAGACAGTTTGGATGGGTCGACACATTTGCACGCTGTACTGCCTTTTTGGGTCGACACAAGATTTATAGGTGGGTCGACACAATTGGAAAGACCCGGCCTCTGTTTTGCTAATGGTCGACATAAAACACTAATGGTCGACACAAGTTATGAAAGACTCAGCTTCTGTTTTGAACAGGGGTTGACATAAAACACTAAGGGTCGACACAACTTAGCTTCTGCATTTTCTAAGGGTCGACACAAGGACACTATGGGTCGACACAAACTACATATATATTTGAAATTTCTGCAGCACTTAAACAAATTGTTAGACTTTAATTGTACCCTTCAAAGAGGGTATTTCTCATCAATGGTAAAGTACTTTATTTTATCTATTTTATCTTTCATGCTTAGCTTACATAGTTATCATAAAAAACAATTGATTGCTTTAAAAACACTTTTAAAGCCAACACACGCACGTAACATATTCTCAAGGATTTGAATAGCCCTCTCAGTCTGGCCATTTGTTTGAGGATGAAATGTCGTGCTAAATGTCAATTCTGTTCCCATAGGTTTATTCAAACTCTTCCAAAATCTCGAAGTAAACTTTGGATCTCTATCTGATACAATGGAAACTGGAACTCCATGTAATTTTATAATTTCTTGCAAATATAATTCAGCATACTTTTCCATGGAAAATTTTGTTCTTACCGGAATAAAATGAGGAGATTTTGTCAAACGATCAATAATTGCCAAAATACTTTCATGACCTTTAATCGTTGTAGGCAATCCGACTACCAAATCCATAGAAACATGATCCCACTTCCATTATGGAATCACCAATGACTTATGCATTCCTGCAGGCCTCTGATGTTTTGCTTTTACCTGCTAGCATGCAACACATGATTCAACATATTTCACGATATCCTTTTTCATTCCCGGCCACTAAAACACTATTTCAAATCCTGATACATCTTTGTATTTCCTGGGTGAACCAAAAATTTTGAAGAGTGAGCTTCTCTCAATATCTCATTCCTCAATTCTCTGTTACGTGGAACATACCATCGATTACAGAATTTAAGTATCCCTTCTTTAGAACTCTGAAACGCAAAAGAATTAGGCATCTGCCCTTTCATAAACTGTATATACCTCGAATCCTCCTTTTGAGCTTCCCCAATTTTGTCCAAAAAAATTGGTCTCACAGTTAAAGCAGCTAACAGCACTGCTAGATCCGATGCAACTTCAATGTCTGCCCTCTGCAGCTCATTACAAATTTCTCCCAAAATTTCCATCATCTCTTGTTGCACTGCTACTGACTTCCTGCTCAGTGCATCAGCTACCACATTAGCCTTTCCTAGATGATATTTAATCTCAAAATCGTAATCTTTAACAAACTCAAGTCATTGCCGCTATCTTAAATTCAGCTCTTTTTGTGTGAAAAGATACTTGAGACTTTTATGGTCCATAAATATCTCACAATGGCGTCCATATAAGTAATGTGTCCAGATCTTTAGGTAAAAGACTACTGCTGCCAACTCTAGATCATGGGTAGGATAGTTCTTCTCATAGTCTTTCAATTGCCACGATAAATAAAGCTATTACTTTACCTTCTTGCATCAAAACACATCCTAAACCCGTCGTTATCAACAACGCATCACAAAATATGCTAAAATCTCCATCTTCCATTGGAAGTATTAGCATTGGTGCTGAGGTTAACTTGTCTTTCAATAGTCAAAACTCTTTTCATAATCCTCTGACCACCAGAACTTCACATTTTCCCTTGTTAATCAAGTCAGTGGCGTAGCAATCTCAGAAAATCCTTTAATAATTCTTCTATAGTACCCTGCTAAACCAAGGAAACTTTGCACTTCCGTCACATTCTTTAGTTGTGGCCATTCACGAACAGCTTGCACCTTTGGTAGATCCACAGATATATCTTTTTTAGAAATCACGTGACCCAAAAAATTCACCCGATCTAACAAAAATTTGCATTTAGAGTATTTGGCATATAACTGATGTCCCTTAATTATACTTAAGACCGTCCTTAAATGATCCTGATGTCCCTCTTCTGACTTAGAATACACCAGAATATCATAGATGAACACGATGAAAAATTTATCGAGATACTCATGGCATATCCTATTCATATGATCCATAAACGCTGCTGGAGCATTTGTCAAACCAAAAGACATTAACAGGAACTCGTAATGTCCATATCAGGTTCTAAATATAGTTTTTGGAATATCTTCCTCCTTTAACTTTAACTGATAATATCCTGACCGCAAGTTAAACTTGGAAAATACCCACGCACCCTGCAATCGATCAAACAGATCATCAATCCTTGGCAACAGATACTTATTCTTCACTGTCAATTTGTTTAGTTCAAGATAGTCAATGCACATCTATAGGGTTCTGTCCTTCTTCACAAACAAAACAGGAGGTCCCCAGGAGGAGAAACTAGGGCGTATAAAACCCTTGCTCAACAACTCCTTTAACTGCCCCTTCAACTCTTTCATTTATGCTGGAGCCATTCGATACAGATTCTTTGATAATGGTTTTGCTGGAATGTACCACGAATTGAATTTCTCGATTAGGAGGTAGTCCAGGTAAATCGTCCAAAAACACTTTTGAAAACTCCAAACTATTGGAATCTCCTATAATTTAAGATCAGACTTCTTACGAAAATCCACTATACTTGTAAGAAATTCAATAAAACCACCCTTTAATAATCTCCAAGCCCGTACTGCCGATACAATCGATAATTGCTTTTTATTCCTTGTTGCTTGAAAATAAAAGGCATCTGACGTAGGAAGTTGAAAACTAACTATTCTAGTTATGCAATTTATGGTTGCAAAATGCCGAAACATCAAGTCCATCCCCAAAATAATTTCATACGCATTCATCTTCATTATAATAAACTCAACGTCCAATCTATGATCATTGATTTGAACTCCACAATTCACAATTACTCTATCTAACAGTAAATGATCACCTGACGGTAGCATCACTTCATACATTTGCTCTGCCACCTCAGGTACCCGGTTCCATTTCTTAGAAAACTCTTCAGACATAAATGAATGCGTAGCTCCTGAACCAATCAACAAAAAGGCACTAATTCCATCTATTAAAAATGTACCCGTCACCATGGCTAGATGATCCACTTCCTCAGCATCAATAATTGAAAAAACATGACCGACTATTCTTTTATGTTCTTGTTTGTTTGGAGGTGCCTTCAGACAATCACGTATCATGTGTCCCATCTCCTTGCATCTGAAAAAGCATCTAGATCCAGCAATACACTCACCTGCATGCTTCCTATTGCACTTGGGACATTCCAATATCGGCCCCAAACTTTTAACTTGCTTTCCTTTCCCTTGCTCGTTCGAACTTTCACCTGGCCTTTTCATCCAACGCACTAGTTGCCATGGTTTACTCGGTTGCGGTTGAACTTCCCGAAAAAACCATCTTTGGGGTGTTCCCGGTTGTTGCTTGACCAACTTCGATTATGCTTCCTCAAGGTCTAGAGTGTAACGACCCGATTCCCAGGCTGTCGCTTACTGCTTTTCTTACTCACTGACGACCCGAGAACCGATCTGTTACTACGTTCTTACTTACTTACTTACTTACATTAGTGGAACACTTGTTACTTTAGTTTCTAAAACTATCTTTAGTTTATAAAATAGTACAAAAGGAAAACCGTCAAATTGAAAAACATACATTTTTGTAAATAACGATTTTGATTCCACCATTTAAGTAAAATACATAAGCATTCAATAATTTAAACCTACTGCGGAAGAAAATAATTCAACTTAAGATACATTAATTTCCAAAAACCTTTGTGATTCATCACTCCAAATAATATATACACTTAAATTACATCTTCAAAACCTTCAAAACATTTTATATTATGACTGTGTGTGTGTCATGTGTCACTCCCCATCAGTCGTTACTCAATAACTATATCATTTGGACACTCCTATGCTCTAACTCCTTTATTAGTCATTTGCACCCATTCCTCCATTACATTCCCTACATTGCAAAGCATAAACTATGAGCCTAAAGCTCAGTAAGTAGCATGACTATAAAAATGCATGAGTATGACTATGTTGTTGATAAAACAATGCACAATTTCATTCATGTTTCTTAGGTTTTATATCTTCTTTATCTTTGAAAATATTACAGGATCTCAAGAACATTGCCCTTCACCTACTTCAACATCTACTGGGCTCACTTACATTACTACTTGGAGTGTTCAGTAATAACCATTTGCTTTACTGTTCTGATATTCAAGTTCTTAATTCATCGGAGACAAAACATAATTAGCGTTCCATACCACCAATTATATCTCGTTTACCTCCAACTACGTTGTAAAACAATGCATGAAATCATTTCTTTGACATTTTGTAAAACTATGATGCATGACTACGTGACTATGAAACATTACTACATTACATCAAACATACTATGAAAATAAAAATACAACACACAACAAACATACATCCTAATCTTTGCAATGCAGTCTCACTTAAGGGAAAAAAAATCCTAATACTAAGTTACCTTAGCAGCTATCTTGAATTAATCCACTTGAGTCCCCTTGTAATTCAATTGATGACTTAAACATATAGATCATTCAAGGATCAGAAATCAGGTAACATGACCTGCTTTATTGCATAAAGTCATAACTTTCTATTTCAATTTCAAACAACTATAACTTCCTCGATAATGATCCATTTGTGATGTTCAAGGTGTCAAATTGTTCCTTAAAGAGTTTATTGTAACTTCTTATAAGACACCAAATTCAGAAAACTAACGTAACATGAAGTGTTGACCGATGTTGACAAAACAGAGAGTATGCATTGCTTGAAATCAAGAACCGGTCGACCTAACTTATAAGGTGTCGACCGATGTTGACAAAACAGAGAGCATGCGTTCTTGAAATCGGGAACCGATCGACTTAACCTATAAGGGGTCGACCGCAGTCCTCTCCCAGTTTCCGTCTACTAACTTGCAACATCCATAACTTTGTATACATAGCTTTGAATTGAGTGATTCAAACGGCTATAGATCACTCTAAGAGTCTACTTTAACTCTTATAAGGATATAAACTCCAATTCGTACCATATATTAACCGAATTTCCAAAATCCTAACTTTGTACATAATCACCTGATTTCACATCTATTGGCATGAAATCATTCGTTTTTATCCACCAATTCAAACAATATCATCATTTTATCATTAATAAACCTAAGAGAACATTAAAGGATAGAAAAATACCTTGAACTTCAGCCTCCACGAAAACTTTGGAGTTTTCCACCTCACCTCTCTTGAAATAACTCCCTTTCTCACTCTTTTCCTTCACAATACCTCTTCTATATCTGAATCTCACTCTCCCCTGGTCAAGACATGAGAACTCAGAGAAAAATAGGGAGAAGTCGTGGCTAGAAGGAAAAATGGCAGACAATTCCTTTTTATGTCTTTTATTAATCAAAAACAATATTTCTCTCACGTCCACCCATCAGATTCCTCCAAGTTTTTGGCTGCCTTTTCAACTTAATCGGTGAAGGTGTCAACCGCTCGATCATGGTGTCGACCGAAGAAATTCCCAAGAGCTATTCTATGTTGACCGGTTACTAAGGTGTCGACCGCTTAACCATGATGTCGACTGAATCAACTCCCGAGAGCTATTCTATGTCAACCGGTTACTAAGGTGTCGACCAGTTGACCATGTTGTCGACCGCTTAACCATGGTGATGACCACTTAACCATGGTGTTGACTGAATCTATAAAATTTTCCAACTTTTCTGAATAACATCATCACATATACCCCTTAAACATTATTTTCTTCATCACCTTCAACCTACTAATTTACTAATATCAACAATACCTTAATACTTCAATATTTAACCAACATTCATAAAAACAAATCTTCCATCTTAAACTCACAAATCCCTTAAACAAATGAGGGTTGTTACATGGAGCCTTGGAAACAACCTTCAAATATTGAGCATCCTCTGGTTCCCAAGTCTTTATTCCTTTATAAATTTATGGTTTCAATCTTTGCATGAAATGCTCAACTTTATCCTCATTGGTTCTCACCACATGTGGAGCAAACCTTGCTAGGCCGTCAAACTTCCGCACATATTCAGCTACTGATCCCAACTGCTTCAGCTGAATAAACTCTGTTTTCTATTTATTCTGAACGGTTATACTAAAATACTTGTCATAGAAAATTTTCTTGAATTTAGCCCATGGTAGTTCTTGCACATTGGTAGTCACCTCAATAGTATCCCACCAATTCCTTGCATCCATAGTCAGCAAGAAGGTTGCACAGTTAACTTTTTCGTTTTCTTCAATCTTAGCATAGTGAAATATCTTCTCCAAAGAATGAATTCACTCTTCAGCCAGCACAGGATCTTTGGACTGTCCATCAAACAGTGGAGGATTCATTTTCCTAAATCTCTCAAAGCTCAGCTCTCCAGCATTCTTGTTTTGTACATTTCCTTGCTCTTTTCTATTTATCATTCGCTCCAATTATTGAAATTGGCGGTTAACCAACTCTCACAGCTAGTTAATAGCAGTCTCGTTAGTTCCCTCCTCTTGAATATTTCTTCTTACTCTCCTCATAGTCCTTCAATCACCGACTCACATTATTAGTACTCCAAAATAATTAACTTTCTACCTTAATCGTTTAATAACACAGAAGTATTCAAATAATAATAGTTATTGAGCTGTCTACATAATCGACTTAACCTGGTGCACTCACTCTTTTGTTCCCTTATTTACTTGTGTGTGCTTTGCTCTGTTACCAATCTGTAATGACCAGATTCCCAGGTCATCACTTACTACTTCTCTTACTCACTTGCAACCTGAGAACCGGACCTTTACTGTGTTCTTACTTACTTACTTAATTACATTAGTGGAACACTTGTTACTTTAATTTCTAAACCATTTGTCGTCTTATAAAAATAGTTGAAAAGGGAAACCGTCAAATTGAAAAACATACATTTCTTCTTAAATGAGGATTTAAATTCCACCTTTTATAAGTACAATTTATAAAAACATTAAATACTTAAACATACATAGAAGAAAATAATTCAACTTAACATACATTCATTTCCAAAACCTTTGTTATGCATCACTCCAAAATAATATACACAATTTAATTACATCTTTAAAACTTTCAAAACATTTTGAAATATGATAGTGTATGCCCATACGTCACTCCCCATCGGTCATCACTCAATAACTATATCATTTGGATACTCCAATGCTCTAACTTCTTGATCAGTCATTTGCACTCATCCCTCCATTACATCCCCTAAATTGTAAAGCCTAAACTATGAGCCTAAAGCTCAGTAAGTAGCATGACTATAAAAATGCATGAATATGACTATGTTGTTTATAAAACAATGCCCAATTCATTCACATTTCTTAGGTTAGATAGCTTCTTTATCTTTGAAAACATTACAGGATCTCAAGAACACTGTCCTCCACCTACTTCCACATCTACTAGGCCCACTTACATTACTTCTTGGAGTGTTAGGGTATGTAATAATCATTTACTTTACTGTTCTGATATTCAAGTTCTTAATTCATTAGAGACGAAACATAACTGGCATCCCATACCACCAATTATATCGTGTTTACCTCCAACTACGTTGTAAAACAATGCATGAAAATATTTCGTTGACATTTTGTAAAGCTATGATGTATGACTCTGTGACTATGAAATATTACTTACATTACATCAAACATAATATGAAAATAAACATACAACACACAACAAGCGTATATCTTAATCTTTGCAATGAAGTCCCACTTAAGGGCCAAACCATCTTAATACTAACTTACCTTTGTAGCTAGCTTGAATTAATTCACTTGAGTCCTTTTTAATTCAATTGATGACCTAAACATATAGATCATTCAAAAATCAGAAATCAGGTTACATGCCCTGTTTTATAGCATAAAGTAATTTTCATAACTTACTATCCACATATCCATTTCAGTCAATCCTAGTGGCATTGGATCACTCAAGGTGTCTATTAAAGTTCATTAGAAGACCATTATTTCAATGGAGCGACATAACTACATGTATAACATAGAATTCCAAAACTGGTTCCAACACCCCTGATTTTCAACTTTTGTTTTCTATTCCAACTTCAAACAACTATAACTTCCTCTTTAATGATCCATTTGTGATGCTCCAGGTGTCAAATTGTTTCTTAAAGAGTCTACTATGACTTCTTAGAAGACACTAATTTTATAAAACTAACGTAACATAAAGTGGTGACCGATGTTGACATGCGTCCACCAATGTTAACAAAACAGAGAGCATGTATTTTTAAAATAAAAAACTGGTCGACCTAACCTATAAGGTGTCGACCGCAGCTCTCCCCAGTTTTTGTCTATTGACTTACAACATCCATAAATTTCTCTACATAGCTTTAAATTGAGTGATTCAAATGACTATAGATCACTCTAAGAGTCTACTCTAACTTTTATGAAGGATATAAACTCAAATGCGTACTAAAAATCGACCAAATCTCCAAAAATCTAACATTGTACCTAATTAACTAATTTCACAACAATTGACATGGAATCATTCTTTCCTTGGAAAGATGGGATTTGCAACTTGATGTTTTTTAAGCTATTATCCTTCCGGTTAAGGGCTTCTATAGAATTTCTTCGATTCCTCCGAATATTATAATCTAAAATGTTATCTTCCCTATCAACAATATCATCTACAGAGTCATCCATTTTCTATTCGAGGAGGATTTCTATTTAAATTGCGTGGTTTTCGATTTTGTTGTTGAGCGTTTCAACATTATCCAACCGCTCATTGAGACGGTCAAACTGATCTTTCATTATATTTCTCACTTCACCCATCAAGACGTTAAATTGAAGGCTGTCATTGCATTACTGTGCGACACCGTTGTCAGAGTTTGACATTTGTAAGAAGTTAAAAAAATGGAATAAGATGGACATCACTACACTCCCTCACGCATTTTGCTCGGATAAGTTTGTCACTCCAATTTGTCACTTGTGCTTCACACTTGTCAGTTGGCTTTTTTCCTCTAATAACTCAACTCTCTTGCCTTTTCCCCTCACTTGCGCCAATTAGGTCAAGAGTTGAACAACCTAGCAAAGAATCTTTTCACGTCTAAACAAAATTATCAATTGGAAGAAAAAATTTGTTGAAAGATATCGATATTTGAATTGAACAAAGATTAACACATGATTAACAAACAAGACACGACAATAGTAGAGATCAAACAAAAAGGAAAGATATGATCAAATGATAAATAAATGTAGTTGTTTCAGATGCAATGCAAATACTAGCTTACTTTTTGATTTTTTTTTTCAAACCAAATACTAAAAGATGGCTCTAGTTTATATGAATCAAGAGGATTTTTTTTCCGTTAACTGAGTACTTGAAGGTAGATTCAGTTTAAATCAAATAAAAACACAAATTGTTTTTGAAACACAATAGCTAAGCGGCTCTGATACCAAATGATATGATCTTAACTGATAAAGATTGATCAGTGATCGAATGTGAAATATAAAAAAAAATAAAGATATTAATGGAACCTTAACCCAAAGTTGACGGACGTTTGAACCTTAGCCTAGAAAGAGCTTAAGACTCAAAATATCAGCGCGCCTAAGAACCTTAGATATGAAAGACGCTACAAATGAAAGGTTTTTGTTTAATAAGTTAGAAATGATGATGCTTTACTTGTAACGAAAGACCAAACAACATGTTGAAAAGGAGAAGTTCTCTCATAATATGATTATCAAAACTCAAGTTGTTCTAAGCATAGCAAGTGAGCTTGAAAAGTTAGTTCGAGGGAGATGAGCCAAGTCAAAGTCCATTTTTAGGGCTTAGTGCTTAGAGCTTTGGGCTTTATGCTTATGGATTTTGGCTTAGGGCTTAGGCTTACTATTTAGGGCTTTAGTGCTTAGGGCTTAGAGGATATGGCCTAGGGTCTACAACTTCCGGATAAAGGATTTGGGCATACATATTATTGCTTAGGGTTTTTTGCTTAGGTCTTAGGGATTAGAGAATATGTCCTAAGGACTTGGTTAGAAGGTCCGTCATCAACGGTTTGCCAATTCTTGACGAGATTTTGCTAAGAGATCTTTCGGACCAACATTCCAAGGGGAGATTATGGAAATTAACCCAAATGGGAATGGTGCTAATTTCATTAATTCCAAAATTAATCCAAGGAGGCAGCTTCTTAAGGAGGAGCGGTTCACCTGCAAATAAACTAGGCCTACTTATCACAGTAGTTTTGGCCACAATTTTATGAAATTCAATCGAATTTGGTAGAGTAAAATCATCAGTGTCAGCTGGCATGTTATCAATATTTTATGGAGATGGAAGAGCAACTACAATAGCTGCCTTACCTTTCGCCAGAGAAACAGAGCGTCAGTGGTTCTTTGGTGCAGGGGGGACTACAGACGGGAGGGCAGAACGACGACCATCATCGTCGGCAGAGCGAGAAGTCACTTCGGGCGGGGGAGCAGTGCAGACAAACAATGATCCAGACGTCGGAGATATAGTCGCCTTCACCTTTTATTTTTTCGCCATTGGAGTGGCTGTAACGCAAATGATGGAGTGATTGCAATCATCGGAGAGAGAAAAGCACGGAAGAAAAAAATGGCAGTAGGTCACCCCGGTGACGATTTTCGGCCGCCGCAAAAGCTAACAGTCACCGTAAATGGCTAGGTTTTGCTGAAAACGATAATATTCCGCCGGCAACAGCTAGAATCCATCGATAACGGTAAGAAATTTCCAGCACCGGCAGATTACCAGCCACCTCCGAGACGAAAGAATCCACAGGCGGCGGGAGGGAAAACGCGATTTAGGGATTCGGGGCAAAAATGGCTGAGAACTGGGCAAAGTCAGCCGACAGCAGCAAGGTTTTTCGTATCAGGGCTCACTGCCAAGGCGAGCTCTGGCAGAGAAAGAGAGAGGCATCGCTGGAGAAACTAGCAGGCTTCACGCGGGGCGATTTCGGTTACTGGAAATTGCAAAATAGGGACCGCACGAGGGGTGAGACGAAAGAGAAGAAAAACACAAATTCAATGCCAAAGATAATGGAGAAAACTGAGCATGGAGAATCCCGGGAGGAAGAGAAGCAGAGGCAATGGCACTGGAGATCGGAAATTTATGAGAAAATTGCCAAAAACCAAAGAGAGTTTCAATCTCTTGACAGTTTGAGAGGACAATGTCCATGCTTAATTCTACCCAAGGGTGACTAGGAACGGGTAAGGGCATATATAGTCCTTGGGGTAGCACCCTACTCTTGGCATTTTTGACAATGATGCACTTCTCAATCACTTTATGCATGTCCCAAAAGAGGTAGGGCCAAAAGAAGTGTTCTTTTAGGGCCTCCAAAGTCTTCTTCTCCCCGAAATGACTAGCCAAGCCACCTCTGTGTGCCTAATTGATTAGGGACTCTTGGATTCCCCACAAGGAATGCAAAGCTTCCCTCCTTTGAAAAAAATAGCCATCCATGAGGTGATAGCCACAATCCACCTTCTTCAAGCTTAAATCATACCAATGGCCGAAACAATCAAAACCAAAGAAGTTAGTAGAAAACTTGGTTAGAAGAACAAACCTCCTTGAAAGAGCATCGGCAACCACATTGCTATCTCCCTTCTTGTACTTGATAATATACGGGTATCTCTCCAGGAACTCCACCCATTTAGCATGTCTTCTATTTAATTTTCCTTGGCTCTTAATATGTTTGAGAGCTTGATGGTCGGTATAGATGATAAACTCCTTGGATAAAAGCTAGTGCTGCCAAACTTCTAAGGCTCGGATAACCGCATAAAATTCTTTTTCATAAGTTGAATAATTCAAAGTAGCACCCTTGAGCTTCTCACTAAAGTAGGCTAGGGGACTCCCTTCTTCCATAAGAACCGTGCCAATTCCCATTCCGGAGGCATCACACTCCACTTCCAAAACCTTGAGGAAATCGGGAAGCATGAGCACAGGTGCTTCACAAAGCTTGAGCTTGATAAGAATTAGGGCTTCAAGCTTAGGGCTTAGAATTAATGCTTCGTGCTTAGGGTGTCGGGATTAGGGCTTCTGCCTTAGTGCTTAGTGCTTAGAGCGTAGGGCTTATGGCTTTGAGTTTTTGGCTTAGGACTTAGGGTTTTCTGCTTAAGGCTTAGGGATTTGAGGCTTAGGCTTAGGGCTTTTGACTTAAATTTTTAGGCGTTGGGCTCTGATATTAAGTCTTAAAGCTTGGGGCATAGGACTTAGGGCTTTTAGATTAGGGCTTAAGGCTTAAGGTTTAAGGCTTAGGACTTAGGGTTCAGGGTATAGGGCTTACAACATAAGCCCTAACACTTAGTGATTAGGGATTACTGCTTTGGAATTAGGCCTCTAGGCTTAGGACTTAAGGCATTGGCCATTCAAGCTTAAAGTTTAGAGCTTTGGGCGTAGGGATTTAGGCCGAGGGATTGACACTTAAGGCTTAGGGATTAGGGCTTTGTGCTTTAAGATTAGGGTACGGCTTAAGGTATTAGACTTAGGGCTTAAGGGGGCTTTTAGCTAAGTGTTGTGGGCTTAAGTCTTAGGTCTTTGGGCTATGGCTTATTGCTTAGGGTTACAACTTAGTGCTTAGGTCTTGATCTTTGGGCTATGAGCTTGGTCTATAGGCCTTAGTGCTTATGGGGTAGGGCTTAGAGTGTAGGGATTGGGGTTTAAGGCATTGGCCTTAGGGCATAAGGCTTTAGGATTTAGGCTTAGGGCTTTTAGCATATAGCCTTGGGCTTTGTGCTTTGGGATTAGGGTTTAGGGCTAAGGGCATAATAGTTAGTTCTTAGGGTTTATGGATTCGGATTTTGAGCAGCTTTGGGATTAGGGCTTAGAGATTTGGGTTTTGGGCTTAGGGCTTAGGACATTGCTTAAGTCTAAAGGCTTTGGGCTTAGTACTTTAGCCTTAGGGCTTTGGGCTTCACCATTAGGTAATATAATCTAGAAAAAGGGTGGTTTAAGGGCATATGAAATGGGTAAGATGTCGGCTCGATTTTGGGAGAAAACAGTTTTTTGGCTCTACTTGTAGGGTTGCAATGGACTTGCCGATAAAGCAAACCTGACATGCCAAAAATTGGGATACTGAATGGAGCAATCACCCGAGCCCGAGCTCGGGAATTTTCTAACATATTTGTTAATTTTGCAAGAAAATTAAGTGATGAACAATACATTTCTAAGCCTACTTTAGAGGATCAAAAAAGGCAAAAACACGTGATTAATTGGCATGGAGAAACGGTGGACTTACAACCAAGAACCGAGCCTCCCGGAATCAAGCCAGCACATGAACCTGGTTGAAGTTCACGTTGCATGGTGAGTTAAAGTCACATGAAAACGTGACCAAATATCCCACGACTCAACTCATCAACACTTCAATGGAGTGAAGGAATTTTATTGCATTATTTGAGTATAATTTTACGTTAATTTTTACGTTACATTTTAGGAGAACCCGAGAGGGTTTCTCGGCTAGATACATTTTAGTTATTTTGCATGCTTTTGCATGGGGTTTTGCGTGAGGGATTCTTGGCTGAAAGAAGGGTATTCTGGGCCAAGAAAAATGGGAAATTGGCTGAAGGGGTGCAAGATCACGTGGCCATCACATTCTTGCATTATCATTGGTCCAATTTTCCCTCCTTCATTTTCATTTCCAGCATGCATGTTGCATGACTTTGGCTCATAATTTTCCATCCTTTTTTCCTCTCTTTTCAGCTGATAAAACCTCCCCCAATGCTTGCTTGTAATTTTCAATTTGGAATTTGAATTAAAGTTGCTTTGAGCATCTCCCTCTCATGGGCATTTCCAACTTCAAACCGGCAGGCGGTGCACCTCCGGCCACCGTAGGTTATCTCAAAGGAATTCTCCCTCCGAGCTGGAGATTTCTTGGTGCTTCAATACTCCAGCCTTCTTGAAGGACTTTAGGGTGAGGTTGAAGGTCACAAGCTCTTCCTTCCATCAATATTTTTTGTATGGTTTTAGTTCTTTCCGCCGGCAGATTTCCGGCCACCACCAAAAACGTCGTTACTGTTCCATTGATTTCCAACCGGTCAATCCGCGAGAATTCCCTAATTTTTGGATGATTGTTTTTCAACCTACTCGCAAAGTTCCACTCAAAATTTCAGCCCAAAACTAATATGCATCATTGAGATATCGCCGTCCAAATTCCAGTCCAGATTCTGGAATTTTTGGATTATCTTTTTCCATTTAACCTAATCTGATTCTCCCACTTCCTAAAATCTAAACACCCTCCATTCCGTGTCAAAACCTCAAATTTTTAGACAAATGTATGAAAGAAGACAGAAGAGTAAATAAAAAAAATTGGTGGCAAAAAGCAAAAAAGAGAAAAGTGGTCCCAGATTTATTTAAGGGGTCTTGGTAAAATGGGCATAACTCACATTTCACAGCGAGTTTGGGGCACATATATTGAGTCTAGGCGATTTGGTTTGATGGAAAAATGCTGGTAAAAATTTAGCAAAATCTACCAGGTAAATAAAAAAAAGTCTTGGAGGGTTTTTTGGTGGTTGAAGGGGTTTTTATTCACCAGTTCTGGAAAAAAGTAGTGTTAGAAAGTGATTCTCAATCTGCTATAACATTGACTACAAATATGGAATTTGAGAAAAAAATGTGGCTATCTGTTACAAAACCAGTCTATTGAAAGACCCTAAAATATAGCCCAAAGCAATGGATTCGTGTGCAAATGGTGTGTGTAGAAGTATCAAGGGTCAAGGAAGGAAAAAATAAGGTAACCGGAGAGGATAAGAAAAATGATCAAAGGGGATGGAAGAAGAGCTATTTGAATTGCATCCTTACCCAAATGAGTTTTAAGAAGAAGTACTATGATCTTCTTACCTTGGAGGGCCAATCAAGCGAAGAACCATTTGGCGATTCTATTAAAGGAGTTTGCAAGCCTCTCGTCAAAGGAGCCAATAAGGAAGGGATAGATAACTATTATAAATAGATGAGATTCTTAGGAGCCTTAATAGCGTTCTTCCAAGGATTATATTTGTTTCAGACTGCGCAAGAGTTACTTACAAAGACTGCCAAGTTGAAGTTCACGTTGCATGGTGAGTTAAAGTCACATGCAAACGTGACCAAATGTCTCACGACTCAACTCACCAACACTTCAATGGAGTGAAGGAATTTTATTGCATTTTTTAGTATAATTTTACGTTAATTTTTACGTTACATTTTAGGAGAACCCGAGAGGGTTTCTCGGCTAGATACATTTTAGTTATTTTGCATGCTTTTGCATGGAGTTTTGCATGAGGGATTCTTGGCTGAAAGAAGGGTATTTTTAGCCAAGAAAGAAGGGAAAATTGGCTGAAGGGGTGCAAGATCACGTGGCCATCACATTCTTGCATTCTCATTGGTCCAATTTTCCCTCCTTTATTTTCATTTTCAGCATGCATGTTGGATGACTTTGGCTCATAATTTTCCCTCCTTTTTTTCCTCTCTTTCAGCTGATAAAACCTCCCCCAATTCTTGCTTGTAATTTTTAATTTGGAATTTGAATTAAAGTTGCTTTGAGCATCTCCCTCTCACGGGCATTTCCAACTTCAAACATGCAGCTGGCGCACCTTCGGCCACCATAGGTTATCTCAAAGGAATTCTCCCTCTGAGCTGGAGATTTCTTGGTGCGTCAATACTCCAGCCTTCTTCAAGGACTTTAGGGTGAGGTTGAAGGTCACAAGCTCTTCCTTCCATCAATATTTTTTGTTTGGTTTTAGTTCTTTCTCCGGCAGATTTCCGGCCACCACCAAAAATGTTGTTACTGTTCCATTACATTCCGACTAATCCATCCACGTGATTTCGTTCATTTTTGGAGGACTATCACCTATTTTCTTCCCAGAGTTCCACTCAAAATTTCAGACCCAAAAGCGATAGCATCTTTGAGTTATCGCCGTCCAAAATTCAATCCCGATTCTGGAATTATCGGATTATCGTTTTTCCATTTAACCTAATATGATTCTCCCACTTCCTAAATCTAATGCCCCTCCATTCCGTGTCATTTTGTATCAAAGCCATAAATCCCTCTCCATCTTCCTCTTTACCGCTGTTTTTGTGTGATTTTAAGTTTGAAGGATGGACTTGAGAAGTGGTTTCAGCCATCAACCAAACTTGGAAACCGGAGATGAAGAAACTCCCTTGTTAATGGTTATCCGAAGAGTACTTACTACTAAAATTCAACAAGAGCAACTCCAACGAGAAAATATATTCCATAGTTGGTGTTTGATCCAAGAAAAGCTATGTTCACTTATTATTGATGGTGGTAGTTGCACTAACGTAGCATCTCGGGATTTAGTTGATAAACTTAAGTTGAAAACTAGTTTGCATACGAGGCCTTATAAATTACGTTGGATCAATGATGAGGAAGACCTCAAGGTTACCGAGCAATTATGCATTGATTTCTCTATTGGAAGTTACAAAGATAAGGTGATGTGTGATGTGGTTCCCATGAGTGCAAGCCACTTATTACTCGGGAGACCATGGCAATTCGATCGGAGAGTTATGCATGATGGTTTTTCAAATCAATATTCCTTCAAATTCAGCGGACGATCATTCAAATTAGTTCCTCTCGAACCGGCTCAAGTGGCCAACGATGAACTTATTAAGAAGGAGAGCTTGGCCAAAACCAATTTTTTTATGCCTCAAAAGAATGAAGAAGAAGTTAAACCGGTTGTTGAAAAAGAAGCCGAACAAGTGGAAGAAATTGTCGGTATTGAGGATAATCACTCCTCCAAGGAATCTGAAAACTCTTGTGCTATCTTGGAGCCCCATCACGAGCCTAACCAAGAAGAAAAGATTGTGGATCTTCCGTTGGCAGCAAGTATTGGAGAAGGAACCTCAATAAAGATAGAGCTCCAACAAGCCGGGATCGCCCACCCTATGTCTCGAACGACCGTGAACCAACCCTTCGGGTATGTAGATCCAATATTTACAGCAACCTTTGATCCTTGCATGGAATGGAAAAATGATTTTGAAGAGCTTGTAATGGAATACCATTGTATCCAAGTAGACCGAGAGGATGAAATGGTCAAACCGAACAAGGTTGTGGCCAAAAGGTATGATCCATTTAACCAAGTGCTTAATTATCTTCATGAGATTGGCTGGATAGATAGTGGACATTTTAGTGATGTTGACGTGAACTTTTTGAAGAAGAATTTCGTGGTTGTTTTTGAGCATGCAAATTTTGAAGCTAAGGAACTTTTCTTGCAAAATTATGAACTTGCTTTGCTTAGTTGCAAAATTGAGAAATTAATGAGGGAAAACTTATTTCGAATTACACATGATGATTTTAGAAGCTTTTTGAATTTCGATACATTTTGTCTACATGAACCATGGTCATTGGATACAAAAGCTTGGTGTGATGAGATACTAAATACTCGTGATCTTGAAGTTGGTACAACGGCCTTTAAAACTGTTTTGCTTCCTTGGAATAAGATTATGATTGATCATGTCATTGAGAACAAGGAGAAGTATACAAGTTTGTGGTTTATTCTCTATTTTAAGATGGAAAAGTTTTCAACCAACCTTATGTTTTGGATATTATTTTTATCTTGGGATGAACGTTTAGTTTGGGAAGAAACACATGGACGAATTTGGGTTATCAACTTCTTTTGGTGGTTAAATGGTTTACAACTTCTCATCCTTCTAACATGTGGTGATAATGTGAAGTCTTGGTGCCCTAAAGGAGTGAATAGAGAAAACACCGTGCATGGAAAGAATGATTACTTTCGGAAATCACAATAGGCGTGCACCCGCCACGATTGGTTAGTAGTTCCTTTCTTGCTAACTAATAGCTCCAAAGATTTTATGGTACTTATGCATATTTGGTCCCATGAATACTTAGAAAAACACCTTGCTGATTTTATTGAAAACACTATGGTTTACATTTGGGATAGTGAAACTAGTGTTGAACTAATTATTTGGTTGTTTAGTACAAACTGGATTATTGAATATTTTTGCCGTGGAAAGAAAGGTGTTGTGGTGAAAGACATCAAATCTTATGACTGAAAATTAGAAGTTGTTCAAAGTTGGCACACTCTTAAGGCAGCCTTAAGCCCGGAGAATTTTTCGGATAAGGTAATCAACCCAAGAACATGCAAGTTCGAGTTACTCGAGAATTATGGAATTTCAGCCACATTTAATGTTCGAGATCTTTCTCCCTTTGCTGGATTTGATGAAGATGAACAAGATGGAGATGACTTCCCCTTGGATTTGAGGTCATATCCTCAAGAATCCGGGGAGGATGACATGCCACGGATTGGCATACCGAATGGAGCAATCACCCGAGCCCGAGCTCGGGAATTTTCTAACATATTTGTTAATTTTCCAGGAAAATTAATAGATGAACTATATATTTCTAAGCCAACTTTAGAGGATCAAACAAGGCCAAAATACGTGATTAATTGGCATGGAGAAAAGGTGGACTTACAACCAAGAACCGAGCCTCCCGGAATCAAGCCCGCACATGAACCCGGTTGAAGTTCACGTTGCATGGTGAGTTAAAGTCACATGCAAACGTGACCAAATGTCACACGACTCAACTCATCAACACTTCAATGGAGTGAAGGAATTTTATTCCATTATTTGAGTATAATTTTACTTAATTTTTACGTTACATTTTAGGAGAACTCGAGAGGGTTTCTCGGCTAGATACATTTTAGTTATTTTGCATGCTTTTGCATGGGGTTTTGTGTAACAACCCTCGTTATTATCATTATGATTTTAAAATGAAAGTGTTTTGAAATCGGTTATTTACGAATAGGCTTAGAGTTTTTGGTGATTAGGTCAAATCTTATCACGAATTAGAGTTTATAACCTTCATAAGAGTTAAAGTAGACTCTTAGAGTGATTTGTTGCCGTTAGAATCACTCAATTCGGAGTTACGTAGAAAAAGTTATGGGTGTTGCAAGTTCGGTCGACACAACGAACGAGCGGTCGACATAAGTCACT